>RJWJ010013766.1:0-39258 GCA_004363605.1 Indri indri | reverse complement strand
CCACATTCTTGCCAGCATTCTCGTTATTGACTATATATGGAACCACATATATAAAAGCCATTTTAACTGGGGTGAGATATCTCATTGTAGTTTTGATTTGTATTTCTCTGATGACTAAAGATGTTGAGCATTTTTTCATATTCATTTTGGTCATTTGTATGTCTTCTTTTGAGAAATGCCTGCTCAGATGCTTTATCCATTTTTTAATCCATTAATTTGACTTTTTCTTATTGAGTGTTGGAGCTCCTTATATATTCTAGTTATCAATACCTTGTCAAGTGGGTAGTTTGTAATACTTTCTCCCATTCTGTGGGTTGTCTCTTCACTTTCTTGATTGTTTCCTTTGCTGTGCAGAAGCTTTTTAGCTTGGTGTGATCTGATTTGTCCAATTTCACTTTGGTTGCCTGTCCTTTGGGGGCATTATTCAAGGAGTCCTTGCCAAGACCAATTTCCTGAAGTATTTCCTCACTGTTTTCTTTCAGTAGTTTCAAAGCTTCAGGTCTTAGATTTAAGTCTTTAATCCATTTTGATTTGATTTTTGTATATGGTGAGAGAGAAGGATCTAGAAGTTTCATTCTTCTGCATATGGATATCCAGTTTTCCCAGCATGATTTATTGAAGAAAGTGTCCTTTCTCCACTGTATGTTCTTGGCATGACCAGTGACATGACCTTAGTTAAGCTCAGCTAAAAGCAGTTTCATTTTGGTCCATATTTCCTAACAACGAGGTGCTGCACTGGATATAATTTTAAGTCTATGTATAGCCAATGGGCTGTATATAGCTAATATTTTGTTAATAATCCAATTTTCATCTTAGAGACTAAATGACCAACTCTAGATGCTGATTACACGGCATGTGAACTGAAGAAAGCTAGTCTAGGTTGCACAATCAAAGGTGAGTCTAGACACCATCCAACTCTGTGGACAGTTTTTTCTGATTGCTTAGCTAGAGCAGTTAAAGTTCAGCATTAGCAGAAGTGACTGTTTTAAAGATAAGATGTATTGGTTAGGAATGTATTCAGCTTTGAGAAACAGAAAACCCAACAGTAGTGGCTTAAACAAGTATGGGGCTTACATTTCCATAAAATTGAGCTGCAGACATAGGCAGTCCCTTGCTGGTGCAGCTCCTCAGGACTGTCATTGGTGATCCAGGCTCCATGCATTTGCCTGCTCCACCGTCCTCCATGGGTGCCTTTTGCCTCATGGTTGGAAGATGGCTGCCAACTTGCCAGGTATCATATCCAGCTCCAGGCAAGAAGGAGGGCAAAGGACAAGTTTATCCTAATGAGACTTTGTCCTTTTTTCAGAAAAGAAAGTCTTCTTTGGAATTTCTGCCTATATTTCATTGGCCAGAACTGGCTTCCATGGCCAGCCCTAACTATGAGGAGGCTGAAAATTCAAACTTAACCTTGCAGTATCCATAGTAAAGAACATCAAGAAAGAAATTGATTGAAATGTATCTGGAGTGATCTAAGCCTTCACACTTTAATAGCTTCCATAGAAGGGAACCTAAGGGATTTAGGGAATATATGTACATATGCATGTATATGTACACATACACACATACATGAGTTTTTAATTAATTGATTCACTCAGCAACACTTTTCCCCCGTTAAAGGAGCTCACGGAGAAAACGTTTCAGTTCAGTCCTAGGTACGGGTGCTTGACGGTGCTTAATATCACCAGCACTGAGGTAATAAATGTTATCCCTCTTTTCTATCATGAATATGAATGACGCTCTGAAGGCTGAATGCAACCTAAGAATTTACGTGAGAAATGAGGCATGCAACATTTTTGAAAATACATTAGCCCAAAGTCTGTATTACTGCATATTTTATACCCTTTTCAATATGCTGCAAAAGGTTTGAACCATCAACTGAATGCTGCCAGAGAAGAACAAACAAGAACAAGGATACAAAAATAAATGCTGCAAGATGAGTTTCCCCAAGATGTTCTTTATGGTTGGTGTAATGATCACAGTACTAAGCAGACTGCTTTGCTTCAAACTCTCCCTATCAGCACTTCTCCTGCAAGCGTGGTTCTCCAGCAAGTTTATCCCAGTCCAAGTATGCAGATATATGCATGGGGCAAAGCAAGTACTGGAGAAAGCATTCCATGAACATCTCCTGCCCCAGTTTCTTGGTTCCTTGTACCTTCTTCCATGCCTGAGACCTTCCCTCCCATTTCCTTTCCATGAAGGAAACCCATCTTCTTGAGTACTTTCTGATTGGAAATTCAGTGTTTAAATCTTTTATTCTGAACATTTTTAGTGTCTAAAATATATTTTGTAGGTATGTTTGTATGATAATTATAGCTACTAAAATGATTTACGTTCTATGAACTTTATACCATGTTACTAATATTCAGAAAATGGCCATGCGAAAATATTTCCCCTAAGACATTATTCGTTCTTTTAATCTTTTCTATTTTTGGATAGTTTTTAAAAGAATTCTACGACGAATGTATATCCTTCCCATAATAAGGAACAAAAATCAACTTCATTTTTTCCAGGAGGCTGTTGTATTCCAGGACCACACCTGAGCCAAGTTTGGACTTGTAAAGTGAAAATGCATGGGGCATCGCATCTGTGGACAAGTGCCCATGATTATGGTTTGGATGTTTGTCCCCTACAAACCTCATGTTGAAATTTGATCCTCAGTGTTGGAGGTGGTGTCTAATGGCAGGTGTTTGGGTCATGGAAGTGAATCTCTCATGACTAGATTAACGTTTTCCTTCAGGGGTGAGTGAGTTCTCACTCTATTAGTTCCCAATAGAGTTCTCCTAAGAGCTGGTTGTTAGAAAGAGACTGGCACCTCCCCCGTCTCTCTCACTTTCTCTCTCACCATGTGGTCTCTGCACAGGCCAGCTCTCCTTCACCTTCCACCATGAGTGGAAGCAGCCTGAGGCCCTCGCCAGATGCAGATGCCCAATCTTGGACTTTTTGGCCATCAGAATCATGAGCCAAATAAACTTTTTTTCTTTATAAATTACCCAGTCTTAGATATTCCTTCATAGCAACACAAAACACAGTAAGATACCACCAACTGTCCCTAGTCCAAGAGTTTCATGGCTCGTGTACTAAGCACCATCCAGAGATTCACATAACAATACCAATTCCCAGTCATGACAATTCAGGTGGAGAGGAGAGTGGCACAGAAGTCTGCATTTTTAACAAGTCCTCCAAGTGAGTCTGATACTGACCGTCTACAGGGTACTCTTGGAAAAACACTGCCCTAATAGTTATTTGCTCACTGATGGGAGGCCAAGGTCAGTGCTGAAGTCCACTCTCATGCCCACAGACAAGCAAGTTTCCTCTTCACACCAGATTTGCTTCTCTACCTGAGAATGGTTCGCCACTTCCCATCTTTTAAAGGGTAAATCGCATCCACTTCTTCTCAATCACAAGGAGTTATTAAATCACTATTTTGTATAATGCTTCTTGTTAAACCCAAGTATTCTGTCATACAGATAAATGTTTCTTAGTTAAATTCAATTGAATGCCTACTATGAATAAGAACAGAGTTATTAAAGATAGATACGACCAGTGCCTGCCTCAAATGAGAATTTCTAGATTAGATGGCTCCTGCTTGTCTGTCACTGGGTATGAATTCCTTTAACTAATCATTATTGATAAATTATATGGTAAAATAGAATGGTTACCATTCTAGAAGCACCATTTCTTGGCCAATTAAAACTTCCAATAGCATTGGTTTTAGGGTAAAGATTTGTCTTTCACCATTTTCTTCTAAGACATTCTACATGATTTTCTTGTTTTTAAGAGATGGTTCTATTTTTCTACTAACCACCTGAAGAAAGATTTCTTTTGGTATAAGGCATATCTGGGGAGTTCTTCCAGTAAACCAGCCATTATTTTTTCCTGGCTATCAGACAATGCTTCACTTAGATATTGTATCTGAGGTCTCATCTGAATTTAGCAAAATGAGACTGCGTATTTTAGAGATATAATCAGCTGTGCTTGTGAAAGTGTCATTAAGCCTTTGCAAAGAGGAAGAGGAAGAGGAGGGGGAGGGAGAAGAGAAGGAGAAAAGAGCAACGACAACTGAATTTTTTTAACCATCCCCTAAATACCAGACATGGAACTCAGTGCTTTAATGAAATATCTTACTGAATCCTCATGACAGCCCTGAGACACAGGTTTCTAATAGACCTGTCTTACAGATGATGAAAACTGAGGCAGAGGGAGATCAGAAAAATTGCACAGTCACAGAGCTACTAAGAGCCAAACCAAGATTCAAACTAAGCCATGTCTGATTACAGAGCTCTCATCCATGCACTCTGGGAGAACCCACTGGAGGCGGAGCTCAGCCAATGCGTTAGCATGCTTTGTAGCACAGGTGATCATTCTGGCAGCATCAGAGCAACCCACAGCAATTGAAGCCATAGTGGATCAAAAGTTATGTTCCACTGTCTGATTCATCAGAGGCCTTCGACACCCTGAGAAATCGGGTTGGATATAGGAATGCAGGCTCTCTTTCCTCACCAAATCAGCACTTCACAATTCATGCGCTATGTACTCTCTGCCTATTGATCAATCTACTGCAGCAAGGAAGGTCAGTTCTAAACTTTCTAATAAAACTATCAGAATGATTAAAGTGATCCTCATGGCTGTCAGAAAAATATCAAAAATCAGCCTGGTTCTGAGTTGGCCCTATTTACTCACATACTCTTTCTTATTATGGGGTGAATAGCAAGTATTTGGCAATTAATTAATGTTATATTATTGTTATTAGGGAGCATCAACATTCAGGCATTCTTAATTTCCCAAACTGCTGGGATAATTAATGTAATTTTTAAAGGGATAGGTCAGGAATCACAGTATATGTTTTTATATCAAATGTAAAAGCACAAGGCACATGCCCCACACTGAGAGTTGCCATATATTCTAAGCACTTAGCCTAGGTCTTGTCAAAGAACACCTCAGTATGTTAATTTACTATGCCAGTTACTTATCAAAAGACTGTAGAGTACAATGTTTTGCATAATCAGAATGGTTTATTATCTCATCATTTGATTTTTTCATTCATATTCTAATTCACAGAAACATATGCATATCAATTATAAAACAACCTATAATAACTAAATACAAAACAGATACAAGGCTGTCTAAATGTTGTACAATACATATAACAGATTATGGAGCTCATTAACAAGATGATTTTCCCAAAACACCTTGTAAAGTTTGATTATTCATATTACCTGATAGGAAGTTCCTTGCAGTTTTTTTCCTTGAAGGGTTTCTATGGTATTACTCAAAAGAAAATCATCATCATTTTGATCTACAAAGAGATAAATGTAACATGCAGATTACCAGACAGTACAGGATTTAGGAAGTTTAGATGCTATTTAATACTCATTGTATTTTTATTTAGTCTATTAAAGCATTATATTGGCTAGGTAATAAATATTTCTTTCCTTAAAGATTTGCTTTTTAATATAAGAAACAGATCAAAATAAAATAGAAATAGAAATTTAACAAAATAAAAATCAAGAATGCCACTGACCAATTGTGTCCCTAAAGAAAGCCATGGAACCTCACTGGGACTCAGTTTCTCTCTTGGTAGTAAAAGGATAGCATATAAGCTACAAAAGCCACTTCTAACTCCAAAGTGCTGTGATTCTATGTGGTTATCACCTCACCTGTCTCTGTTAAACTAAGCTTTCCATCCCTGGCATTTTGAGCTTCATTAGCTTAGGTCTCCTCAACATAAATTATTTATGTCAAAATTGTTCTATACATGCTTTAGTAAAAGCTTTGGAACGTGGCAACCATTTGCCTGCAGCTAAATGAAACCTTTTCAAAAGCAGCACTTCCCTTTCAGCCACTGTAAAAGGGGCCTCATTATTTAAATCCAAAACATACATTGTGTTAAAAGAGGACAAAACTTTATGGATCACTCAATCCAAGCCTCTTATTTTACAGATGGTGATACTGTGACCCACAGAAATCACCTGGCCACCAGTCCAGTGACTTTTCCTCTCACTTTCACTCCTTTTTACTTTCAACCACTGCTTCAATTATCCACAATTCTTCATTCCCATATTCTGTGGGGGAAGGAGGGATAGGAAAGGCCTATCCTTCATGCATAGTGCAAAAGAGGTGCAAATATTCCTCTAAATCCTCATCACAGGTATGGTTAAAACATATGCTAAATTCATAGCTCAGACTATGAGTTATTTGTACTAATAACTTAATATTTAAAGTCAGAGTAACCATCCTACAGGATTTCAGAAAGTGCCTAAAGTTCAATGAGCTGGTTTTGTGATATTGTTCTTTGAAACAAGATCTTTTATCACAGGGTCAGGCTGCTAGAAGCTGAGTTTTTGCAGCTTGTTTTTTGTTTTTTAGTTTTTATATTTAAAAACAAATTTATTTTCTCCCTCTTTTCCTTTCCATCTCTTCTCTTCTCTTTTTTGATCCCTTTAACATGAATTTTGGATAGCCCCTACTATAGGCATTCTTCTGTGTATAAAAAAAGAAGGTTAAAGTGGCCTCCTGTTTTCTGGAATCCAGAATTGAGCTGAAGAAATAAAATATGAATATGTACAGTGCACTTCTATAACAACACAAAGCAGTAAAATGACTGATTCAGATACCATCCTGAGGAAAGAGATCATTATGACCCAGAGGACTTGTAGGAGAGGCAGGGCCAGAATGGAAGCTTAAAGAATGGAGATAGTTTGAAAAGGTAGAAGGAAAAGAAAACGTACAAATATCGCAGCAATGCTATGTACACTCGCTTATAGTAGAGAATAAATGAAACATGTTTAATTAAGGTGCAGATTGAGACTGTTGAAGCCAGAGGGCAATTCTGGATATAAGGTAGGAAGAGGTAGGGCTGGATGGGTGAGTGAGAGCAAATTTTAATGGGCCTCGTGTACCAGGTGGAAGAATTTGGACAAAAACCCAGTAGATCAATATTGCAAGTATAAATATCTACAGGAGTCAAATAAGTAACTTAACTAAATGAAATGTATTTGGTTAAGGAGGCAACGGGAATTCTGTAGTGGGCAGGAAGGACAGCTCCCCAGCCAAAGGGTAGCCATGGCACTCAGCTCTCTCAATTAAAGTCATCTGAGACTTTGAGTTCAGGATTGGCTGTTTCCCTCATGTTTTTTAAGAACATATAAATATATGGATTTTAATGTAAAATTTCCTGATTTTTCAAACACCACATGGCCCCAAACGAATCAATTTAGTTATAAAGGTACCAGTTTATAGCCCCTGCTGTAGAAAATGGGGGACTTCTGAGGCTTTGGAACTGAGGAGGAGACACCAGGATAATTGTATTTTATGAAGATTATCCATTTGGTGTATAGTCTAACACATCTTTTTATTTATTGTGACCTCTCAAATATTACCCTACAAAGAGAACATTTATAAGGACAGAAGTAATTGAGCCTTAAGTGGCAAGAAATGCATTAGTTGAATTAGGCAACATGCCTAGGTTGTTTTTTCTAAAGGTGGCCACAGCCATATCTCCCATACTACTTGTTCTTTTGCAATGTGACCTTGCCACTCCTCCATCAAGAAATGGAGTCTAATCCCCCTCCTATTGAACCTGTGCTGATCTTAGTGACTCACCGTCACAGTAGAATGCAGTGGAAGAGATACTTTGTGATTTCCAAGGCTAGATCAGAAGAAGGCTTGCATCTTCTACCTTGGTCTCTTGGGATACTCATTTCTAGACACTTCCTCAAGTGATGTGTGAAGCTTCCTTGCATGTTGTTCCTTCTTGAAACCCAACCATTAGCCTGGGAGAAGCTGAAGTCACATGGAGAGGCCACCTATGGGTTCTCTACTAGAGTTTTCAGTTCCAGCTGAGCCCAGCCTAACTGGGACCAGGTGCCAGACATGTAAATGAAGAAGCCTCTAAATGATTGCAACCGCCAGATGTTTAAGTTCTCCCCAGTCCTCAAGTCTTCCCAAATGAAACAGCACTCTGACTGAGTTCCCGACCTGCAAAATGTATGAGCCTAACAAAATATTGCTTTATACCAGTAAGTATTGAGGTGGTTTGTTTGCAGCAATAGACTATCAAAACACGCATGAACTATATAGTGGATCACAAACATCAGTGTGCCTAAAAATGTAGTGTCCAGCATAAAAATGGAGACTCCAACTGCCCCTGACATGCAGAGGGGAGGATGAGGTAAAAAAAAAAAAAATTTATTTCTTATCAGCTTCTAGGTGATTCTAATGTAGATACTTCTGACCATATTAATTTTCAACAGGCAATTATTATCCTAGTAAGAACTCCCCTAAAGAACTAATAGACCCCAAGATTCATTAGAATTCTGAATGTTCTCAACATTCAATTCAGAAAGCTTTATAAGAGGCGCCACACCACTGCAGCAGGTAGCCTTTGCTCAGGGAGTTTATTCCCATATTGTAAGTGAGCATCACGGTGTGAATAGGACTTCCCTCTGGCATTCCTCGCGTAGTCCAGTGTAGCCACAGTTAAATTACCTGCTCTTAGGAAACAATTTTTTTTAATTAAATGCATGGTCCCTGAAACTACCAGAATGGCAAATACATTTGTGACTTTATAATTTGCCATCTTGAAATTAAGGTATTAGGTATCAGACCAATAAAGAAAAAGAATAAGGTCTTGAAAAATTAAGCCAAAATATTTATATGTTTATACTGAAGAGGCTGGCCAAATAGTGATATTGACTAGAATTCATGAGAGAAGGGAGGTTTCAAACCAATGGCAATTTCAGTGGTAGACTAGAAGGCCCTAAGAATGCCTTTCTCTCCTGCTGGGTTTCTCCTTTGATAATGAATCTTATCAAACCCATATATAAAGAGGACTTATCTTTAAAGTAATTTTACAGCAGTGTGGGTGAAGTTAATATTCCTTTTATTACTAACCATGTTTTCTGATCTTACTTGGTCCCTTACTTCTTTGATTAACAAATACCATTTTTTCCCAAATCTTTCTTATGGAATAGTCTACCACAGTTACACTGATAATTTGAAAAATTTCTAAATCTCCAAATATGTTGTTTCCTTTTTATTATTTTTTCAATGTTGCTTTGTTTTTATTCTTTTTACTTTCTGGTATAAAATATGAAAACTCTGTTCTTCAAACTATCTTTACTTAAATCATAACTTAATCTTGGCTTTTCTCCAATTCATAGATTTCAGAAAGTTTGTTCTTCTCACTTTTTTGTCATAAAATTAAAGCCAAAATAAATTTAAAGATTTTAAAATTTACTTTAACTTACTAAAATTAATATTATGAATATTCTCCCTGTTTATAATGCTGAAAATACAACAATTAACATGAATTACAGATTAATTTCCCTTGTCACCTAAGCTATGCCAATTTTTTAGGTGTAAAGTCCTAAGCACGCAATTTATCATACATTTATTTTACAGATGTAGTCTCTTTTAATAGCACAGATGTAGGTTTAGATAAAAATCTTAAATGAAGGAAATGGACTAGATAAACTAAAAATATCATGCTTCTGGCAGTCAATGTATTCTGATACATTTTGTCTTAACCTATATAGTATAGTCATGTTGTTGAGCTCTGCGAATACCTTTATGGATTAAGACATCAGGCACAAATCCTCAGCTAAATACAGCCTATGGAAGTTTTTCATCAGGTCCCAATACTCTTTAGGGCTGAAATGCTATTAATATAATATATGTCATGCAGAAATACCATTTTGAATTGAAATTGAGGAAAATGGTTCTTTTTTTGTGTGTTGGAGTTTGCAACAGATTGCTTAGGAGTTAATGTCACTCCTACAGTTTATTTTCCTATATATTTTCTCCTGTTTTATGCAGGCTCTCTTTACAATTTCATTATTAGTGTCCAATAAAATCATGTGCTGTGGATGATAGCTATGATGCACTTTTCCATCTTCATCTCACTAAACTTCACAAACTGCCTATCTTCAGGTACAGTGAACTATTCTCAAGTAATTATATAATTAACAACCAAACAGTAGTGTTTAAAATGAGAAAGAAATATTATGGGTTGATATGCAGGGCACTAATTGCTTAGGAATACTCTGAGCCTTCCAAATGAAGCTACTACACCCATAAAATTCAAGCCTACAACTTGTGGCCCTGAAGTGCTCCCTCCAATTTATAATGGCACCGACAGTCTTGGTCTCAGGCCATCAACTCTTCCTAGCATGGCATTAATCCCTAGGAAATGTCCTGTGACTCAACTGCTACTGATGAAATGTCAGCTGAACCTCTTGGAAACATACACACACTCACACCAAACATACATGGTCACTCAAGAACCTGAGAAATATCAAAACTGTAAATGCTTTCATTTTTCTTATCCAACAAAGTAATCAGAAGCATCTCAACCTAAGGCCAAGATCGTTTGCTGCCCTGTCAGTGATTACCTGCCTATTACTCTTAAGTTAACAAAACAAGACAAAACAACACATTTCACAGAAAGGCAGTTTTAAGAAATAGAATACTTGAGAAGGTTTATGGCAAAATTTATAACTAAAAACGATCTATAATACCGTTATACCTTCTTTGTCCATAGATCAACATACAATAGTGGACAATATAACGTGGTTATTAGAGGGATAGATAAATGAATGGATGGGTGAATAAATAGACAAACTGATGGACAAATGTTCGATTAATTGACTGAAGGTGTGGATGAATATAGTTGGCATCCATGTGGTCAAGACAGAGTCCAAGGCTGGGAGCGGTGGCTCACGCCTGTAATCCTAGCACTCTGGGAGGCTAAGACGGGTGGATCACTTGAGGTCAGGAGTTCGAAACCAGCCTGAGCAAGAGGGAGACCCCATCTCTACTAAAAATAGAAAGAAATTAGCTGGACAACTAAAAATATATATATAGAAAAAATTAGCCGGGCATGGTGGCACATGCCTGTAGTCCCAGCTACTCGGGAGGCTGAGGCAGGAGGATCACTTGAACCCAGAAGTTTGAGGTTGCTGTGAGCTAGGCTGATGCCATGGCACTCTAGCCCCAGCAACAGAATGAGACTCTGTCTCAAAAAAAAAAAGACAGAGTCCAACCAAAACATGATAGTATTAAAACGTTCCCTTTATTGTAATTAAAAGAAAATGTTTCAAGTAATCCTAAAATATTTCACCTATTTATTTATTACAGAAAAGATTTAAGTATTTAAAAGTTCGAATAAAATTACTCACCAAAATGTTACATAATCTTGCATAAAATAGAAACATTTCAAAGAAAAATTATTATTTTCATAAATAATTGCTTTGTAAATCTAAGAGCTTTGTGAAAAAATAAACACAAAATCTGGACAAGATGTATAATCAAACTATTAAACCCCTCACTTTTCCTTTGTTACAACATATTAAAAACTTTTTGTTAAACATCAAAAATTCTTAAATTTTCAATAACCAATATCATCCATTTTTTCTTGTTTTAAGAACCTAGGGGAGTGTCTACCAAGTAGATCATCTTTTCAGGCTGTTGTTCATCTTTGTGAACTCTTAAGACTTTCTGTTTTATTCATTGCCTTCCCAAAGTTAAATAATTTTAATTATGAAGTCATTTATTATTAATAAATTCTTCTATACCTGACTGCTAATTTGCTCTTCCTGGGAATTTTTAAATTGTAAAATTATGTAGTTTTGAATTAATAATCAAAGCTGTTTCTCTTAAATGTTTTTAGAAAACCTAAACATAACAACTATTAACATAACTGATGTTATTTTAGAGGGTTTTTCAATGTGCTCATTTTTAATACATTTTTAAATTCTTTTGGACATTAAAACCTTTCAAATATTATTTATAATTGATTCTTTGCTTCAACAGGCAAGTTGGATTCCAATTCCCTTCTGTATGTGTATCTATGTGATGTATGTATGATCACATGTATATGTATACATGTATACATCAATAATTTATAACAATATATATTCTATCTTATTTGCTTTTTCTTTTCAAGTAGACCACAGTGCTCTGCTTATTTTAATGGTGAAAGATGTAAATTTTTCTTACCTGCCCTTTAAACTACTTTGGGAAAATGCAAAGTCAGCTAAACTAAATTTAGCAATTACCTTGTAGCTGACAGGGCCTTCTGATGCCGGAATCATTCTCGGGCTTGCTGGTTTCCTGCCAGATTTTATCATTCACAGTTTTTCCTTCTAAAGTAAAGCAGAAGATTGGTTAGCAGAATTTACAGTAACATCCAGTAAGTGTAAGAAATTTGAAATCAAAACAAGTTCAGCACACAGTTGTAACTTGGTAAGCGGTTATCCTAAGAAAGCTCTGTGGCCCGTCATAAACAACCCTTAGGTGTCCTGTGGGCTGCCCATTTATTTCCATGACCTACAAACACACCCAGGCATATATGGTGGAATGCTGGCACTCAAGTGCCTCTCGATAGCTTACAATTACTTTACTCTTTGAAGTAGCTTCCTTGAATTCATAATCACTTATTTTTATTCGTAAGATAAAGGTCCCCACCCTCCACATTCCTTAACATTTTGAACAAGATTATTAAGTGTAGAGAGAATGTTGAACTGTTGATAGTTTCAAGAAACTGAAAGATTCTTGAGTGTAAGGACCAGCCTTGACTCCCCAACACCTCAAGCAGGACCTGGACACGTGATGAAGTGAACTGCACCAAATGAAGAATTGGAATTACTTCTAAATTACTTACCAAAGGTTAATCATTCTGCATACTGTATGCATACATTGATAAAACAAATTTTAAATAAGACAATCAAAGCTTAGCATGGACACAAACTCAGATTGCTGTGTTGTTTTTAATGTCACTATTTGCTCTTATGCTTTGATTATAGGAAATGCAGTTGATTAGCAAGAATTATGTTGGAATGGAAACATAGGTAGTCTTGTATGCACAAACAGAACAGACTGCTCCGAGAATGGATCTAGGTGGAAAATCAAGTTTTGCCTTACTTTCTGTTACTTAAGACTATGCACTATTCAAATCAGGGTTGATATTCAAAATATGTAACAACCAGTTCTTTATAAGATCCTGACTAGTGAGATAGACTCAGAACCTATAGATACTACTGCTGGAGGAGTATCAAACCTGATTAAAATGCAGATATCCTTGGAAGATGCACCACTGAAGATTATCACCTTGATCAGATGAGATTTTCAGAACCTGCCTAGAAATTGGTTTTAAAAAAAGAGGGAAATGGGGATGAACACCTGATTCCTAAGCTCTGCTGGGAAAAAGGAAGGAGAAAGAGAACCCATAAATTTGACACACTGCATAAAAAATGCATTCTTGACTAGATAACCCTGATGTTTTACTATTGTGAATGTTTTGTAATTACTGACTCCCTATATTATATAAAGGAAGAAGAGAGATGATCTATTAACTTTCTAAAAGCAATTATTAGAATTTGATTTTTACTTTAGAATTAAAATACTAATCAAACTAATTGCCTTTATTATTACTGTGGGTGTTATATCACAAAAACTAAAGTGAAGATCTGGTGTGTGAAATGCTGTGGAATTCTCTTGTAATAAAACCATTTTCTTCTTCTTTTTTGTTTACTCCTAGATTCATAGGTCTGAAAAGATTTCTAACAGGTCACCTTGACCGTAGACCAGCCAAGCTAAATGTGGAGAGCTAGAAGACAATCAGCCAACAAACCACCAAAGGGAATTATTCTTTTTAAATATGAAAGGAAATTATTCTGAATAAATCAATGATTTCTTTGTCTTAGTCACTTAAAGTTAGAATTGAGCCACATTTCTTTGTTTTAATTTCTTCCATAGAATTCAAAGACAACTCAATTTGACTTTCATTAATCACTTATGGTTGCTTTATGGCAGCAGCAATAGAAAAGAACTTTTAGTGAAACAGAATATATCATTTGAGGAGTAACCTTATGAATCACTAACCAAATATTTTATTTTCAGATGTAAATCTCCGGAATGACCTAGAAAAATAAAAGAAACAGATATTTAAGTCTAGATTTTAAGAAGTAATATTTTAATCAAACAAATTAGAATGTGTGCAATGCTTTTGAGAGTAGAAATTAATTGTACCTCTAACTAAAGTCTACCTATAATCTTGAATTCCCTAACCCTAGGTGGCAAATTACAGTTAATGTAAGTATAACCTTGATCTGAAAATTTCTATGCAATATGGAGAAACTAGTATTCATAAAACCTGAAAAAAAGATGAGGCATTTTTACATGAATGTATCCCAGGAAAACCAAATAGTTAATGGGGAAAGTCCTTTTCCAAATAATTATTTCTAATAAATACAGAAAGAATGATGCAAATTGAATATAACCATTATACAATTCTTAATAAAACAATAGGTACAGGAAATAATCACTGATTGCTGCTAAAGCCTTAGTTGAAACGCTAATGGGCAACTTTGTGCTGGATTGATCAACCTGATACCATCCGAACCCACTGAGGAATATCACCATCATAAAAGTAGAGATGACCAGGCATACGACTGACAGTGCAACGCAGTAGGAAGTACACAGTCACTGAAGACCTACTTTTAACTATATATATTTGAATCTTATCACACTTTGTATATACTTGAATCTTATCACATCTTGAGATTTAACTAAAAATGTACAGGAAACATAGCATATAGAAGAACATGTTTTTAAAAGATCACAAGGATTCAATCAGCAAAGTTCGAAAACTATGGGAAATTCCTCAGGACACACATCCCAGTTTCTTCAACAAATAAATGAAGAGACATGTAAATTAAGAGACATGAACTGAATGTATGGCATGGAGTTCTTCGGATCCTGATTTAAAGAAACCAACTCCGAAAAGTCACTTGAGTCTATCCAAGAAATTTTAGACTTGACTACATATTTTTTGATATCATGTCATTTTTCTTATTTTGTTCTAGTGCAGTAGTGATATTGTGATTGTGCTTTTTTAAAAAATAGTTCTTTTTTATAACAATATATACTGAAGCATGAAATTATATATCTGGCATCTGCTTTATTAAAAAAACAGTGGGGATGGGGTGGAGGGAGTAGAGCGGGTAGAGATAAAGTAAGATTGATGATAGGTTGATACTTTTCCAGGTTTGGCAATGTGATCTCATCATTATCTCTTCCTGTGTGTAGGACTGAAAATGTCCATAATACAATTCTTAAAACAGAAACAGAGGACGGAGCTCTGCTGACCTAACCATGCTAGTCAATTTACTCATGGGGTGAACACGCATATCCCCTACATATAATTAACTTTATTATAGCTTAAGTGTTTTCCACCATGGATATTCTTGATAGCCATTAAAGTAAAGTTCATCCTTTTCTATAAGTTCAGAGTTACAAGCAAAAACCTGCATATATAAGGTTTCTTTTTATCTTAACCATTTGTTGGGTTTGTTTTTTAATTTTTTAATGCAAAATGCTTAGGACATCCCTTGGCATATAGCAAACATTTAAAAAAGCTATTTATAATATTATAACTTGAGGTAGGTGTTTAACAACATAAGATGTTATTCCCTTTAGGGGAGTGGTGGGCAAAAAAAAAAAAATTGAGAGGATCAAAGGGTATTCAATTTTATTTTAGTTGGTTATAATCTGAGGAGCACCTTCATTGATTCGCTTTATGTTGGAAAATTGTAATTTCAGCAGCATCAGGCACTTTCTCTTTAATTCATCCTCCTCTGCCCCTCCATGTTTCAGAGTTTTATAATCTGTGGAAGCATAAACGAAGCCCACAGCTACAATTTTGTTTAAGTATTTGCCACGGAATTCGTGAAGTCTTTCTCCATGGAAAGAATAAACAGCCTCTTAGGTGGGGCGGCAAGACCGAGAAGGGCTCTGCCACGGCCCCTTCTTTACTCCAGCTCGTGCTTAACATGCCAGTGTTGTATTTTATGTAGTTAACTGTGGCTAAAGTACAACCACCCCTGACTGGCAGGTGCCCTAAGCTGTTACTCATCCAGGTACCCACCTACTATGAATATGTCTTATATCCTTAACTAGGAGACAGCTTTGAGCAAGAAAGAGAGGAAAGAATATGACAAGCACAGAGTGCCTGGGTCGGGATAAAGCAAGGGCTGCTGAGAAAGAGGACACCCAGAGAAAACTTCATGTAATTCACAGTTGGCCTCAGACCAATTCAGGGTTCAAAGAAGCCATTTTTCTGTATCGTCAGCATCCAATCTAAAAATTTCCCCATAAACCAACTTCCTGCCCCTGTGCATTGCCTGCTTATTAGTTAAAATCCCATTACCTTATGCAACATGTATATGTCACGTCCTCTGGCAGCTGGATGTGCTCAATGTAAAGCCAGGCCTGACCTAAATAACCCAAACCTCTTTGCAAACACATTTTTATGTGGATTAGAAAAATTCTTCAGATTTATAGGTCACCAATAGAAATGCGTTTTCATGAAGGCTACCACTTTAATCTGAGCCTCGTTTAGACACAGGTTTCTTCTTCTGAAAATTTAATTTTCACATCCCTGTCTACAGGAATGTCACAACACATTTCCTATGCATCAGCATAAACATAGAAATGGTAGCAGGGTAATACACACTTAGATTTGTACATGACAGTTTAAAAAAATTGTTCTGGCAGGAAGCCCACTAAAATATTCATATTCAACACTACAGAACTAAGGGAAGATAAAGTTTACAAAGTAAATTTGACTTACTTTCTTTTTTTTGGTTTTGCATTCTCCAAATTAGAAACTTCCTGCAAAATAAAATAAAATAAAATAATAAAACAAAACTACTCCAAAAAATCACAAAGAGAATTCAAATATAGTTCATCTTCGAATATAATCCAAGTTTATTTTGCCTTTTCCTAGAAAAAAGAGTTATGTATTCCACCTTGTATTTTAGAAATGTGTCATAGAATCTTGTCTCGAGTTTTTATTTTTTTCTTCTTTTGTCTTTGTAACTTCGAGAAAGACAGGATGCTTCCTTTGTTAACTAGAGCTTACGCCTTATTTTAATAAAAACAGGGCTTTTAAATAAAAACACGCAATTAAATCTTCACAACCTCAACCTCCCACACCACATCAACCCACCAAATCCAAGGGAAGAGACACATACCAGGGTATGTTAATTACATTAGATAGTGCCTTCTTTTGAGAAAGATGGAAAGTAGCTTATCACGATACCCCGAGGGTGTTGAAACACAACTCTGATTCATCTGACCTTTTTCTTTAGAGCAACTGATTGTTGTGTAAAATCCCTTACACTTTTGGGGAAAGATTATGTCACCACGTCTTTAACCATCCTTGAAGGAACTTAAACGGCCCCCAGGCACCTTTAAGAACCTTTCAGAGTCTCTATGTTTCATCCACTCCTTGATTTGGGAAACATTTACTGAACACTGAACATCTACTACATGATAGGCAACAGATCATGTTCTGGAGAGGTTTGTTTGTTTGGCATGGTAGAAATTTATGAGTGAAAGAAATTTGTTACCAATATTTCACTTAGGGGGAAAAACACAAACGCTGAGGCTAGGAAGAATGGTGAGTAAAAATCAGAAAAAGGAAAGTTGGTTCTATTCATCAAATGGTTAATAGTATCAGACTGAGCACAGTCAAATCAAATCAGAGAAAGGAAAGTTGGTTCTATTATTCAAATGGTTAATAGTATCAGACTGAGCACAGTCAAATCAAATCAGAGAAAGGAAAGTTGATTCTGTTATTCAAATGGTTAATAGTAGCAGTCTAAACACAGTCGAATCCATGACAACCTTTCCTATACGTAGTGATTGAGAGGGCCGTTTCTCTAATCCTTGTTTTGTTTGTATCAAGATTTAACTGTCAGAGGACGATTTAAATTTTCTATTTTTCCAGTTATTGTGCAGAGCTTCAGTGAAACCCTACATGCTAAAACAATCAGTTTCTGAACTTGAGAAACAAGTTTTGCCACGTTTGAAATGCCTGTGGATCAAGCAGAAGACGCTGCTATTATGGAAGTAAGGGGGGAAGCCTGACATGAGTTGAGATATCAACAGATCTTTGAGGAGTTAATGGTCAGACCGACCACTCCTTCCATTCTCTATGTTTTGTCATCATGTGTCCTAAGAGTACCCAATCACTATTCAAAGTCTTTTAAAGAAATTATTTAGGTCTTGGGCCAGATGTTTCTAAACTTTAGACCAGAAGCTAATTATGTTCCTTTCACCACTATCAGCAGCCACATGCATTTAACCAGCTTTGTGACTGACCAGGAAAGAAGATAGCCATCCATCTTTGAGGTAATGTTTCCCTGTCATAAATAGTTGGAACTTACTAGGAAGAAGCAAGCTCCATGTTCACACAATCCACGCAGTCCGGGAAAACTATGTCTCCAAAAGTCAGAATCCATTGTCCTGAGTCTCATTAATTTGTCATACAGGTTTAGAGAGACCTCATGGGATTTTGAATCTTTCACTATTCAAAATAGACACTACATTTTGTGAGAATAGAGAGAAAGGGTGTCTAGTCTAGAGTTAGCCAGTACAAAAGGTAGTTATGCAATAGGAAGATGGGAAACATCAGGTATCTTTTGTGTTTTTAATCATTCAAATCACAGTACTTTTGAATCAATTTATTATATCAGTATTTCATTGTCTTTCTTATCAAAGAAATTAATTCCAAATGTCTCACAAAATTTATGTGCAATGGAATGCAAGTGTTTGAATCAGGGAACAGAGAGTATTATTCAAGCATGGTCTCCTGTTTCACCTGAGTGAAGCCTTTGTTAATACGTAAAGTCAGGTGCTGGACCCACATGAAGCTGGTTAAATACTTGTGATTGCTGATTATGGTGAAAGGCACACAGCTTCTGGGTTGAGGTTTGGAGACATCTGAACCCAAACTGAAAGAATTTCATAAGACTATGGATAGAGTTTGTTTATTTTTAGTATATACGTTGTCATAACATCCTCTAGGGACTATCCACTTTGCTCTGTTTTACTGGAATTGGAGTCATCTAAATTTTGCTTATAATGAATCGGTTTAGGTTTGGGGATCTTTTGTTAATGAACTTTCTTGTAATGAATACTTTGGAAAAAATGTTGAGCTAAAACTTCTTTTTAATCTCTATTAAGATGAAAGAGTTAATGTAGTTCTCCTTAGTCAATCTGCTTCCTACAAGGATAGGGAGAGCCAAGCACATTAAATGCAGGTCTGAAGTGTGCTTATATGAGGAAAAAGGATTATTGAAACAGGCCAACACCTACTTAGTTAAAATAATAGGTCTGTTCCCTGGGTGTTGCCTAGTTGTAGATTACTACTAAACTGGTTAAGCAATTTTTAGTATTGCTTGTACTAGACTCAAAGCAGCTGTGGAAAATGTAAACTGCTTTCAATTCTGACTGCTGCTTACATAAGCAGACTGTCACGTATGTTGGAGTTCAGACCCTGGGTTCTTTATTCCTAGAGGGGCAAGTCAAAGAAAGACTACACACGGCTTTATTTTTAGAACTACAGCTGTGTGTGTGTGCATGTGTGTGTGTGTATGTGTGCTCATGTGTGTTATACTCAGAACTCCAAAAGAAAGACACCATTTCAGAGAGTTAATGAAATAATTCTGTCTAGTCCATTAATTTGACATGTGCCATAAATACCAGGTAAAACTCCTGTTCGCCTTCATTTCATTATCCCCTAAATCAAGCACTGATCATTGGTCTTACCTTTCATTCACTAGGGAGTTTGTGTCTTAATTTAATTTTTACCCCTGGCAATTGTTGGGAAAATAAAAAATGAAATGTAGGTAAAGTATTATAAATGGACCGACAGAACACAAGGAATATGTCCAACCTGTGTTATTTTTAATGTGAATAAGGGTGGGCTCCAGGAGTAAAACATTTCCATATAACTATGAAATTAGGTCAAATTTTTAAAAAATACAAATGAAGAAAGAGAAGATGTGCCTTAAAAGAAAAGATACATTTTATATATCAAATGCCATATTTCTATTCTCATGCAGTGGTTACAGATGATTGTCCTTTGAGGTTGAGTCTAATATGTGCCTGTTTCTTGCATGATTGGTTTTTAAATCTTACTTTCAAATCACAAAGTCAAAAGGAAAAATGAAGTGAGTATGTCACGAGCTGTTTCTGCCTAACTAATGGAAATATGAAAGGTGTTTCTTCACCAGAGAAAATTGATTGGCAGTAATTCATTGTGTAAATACCATAGTGAATTTTTAAGACTATAGAGCTGATGTGATCTGATCTTTGATTTGCAAATGAATATACTGAGTCTCAAAATGGTAAATTGACTTATCCAGGGTCATGCCTACAGTGCTTTACCTTGATTAAGTGTTGATTGCTTTCTGTAAAATTCTGATATATTCCTTTGGAATTGTACAATTCATTCCATCCTTCCTACATTCACATTTCAGTCAATAAACACTTATTGAGCACCTACGATGTATCAGACACTATTGTAGGGGAGAAAATATTTCTTTCCTCGCCCATCGTAAGGTTCATGGCTGATATTCCTTTGACAAAAGACAAATTAACAAGAGAAAAGACACACATTTATTTAATAAAAGCTTTATGTGGCACAGGAGCCTTCAGAAATTAAGAAACAAGCAAAGACCTGGGGAAAACTGTATTTTTATGGACAGTTGTGCAGAAGTATGATTAGAGGACAAAAGGGTATATGTAATGGTAATGCACTGGAGGGGACTTAGCAAGCCTGTGTGTTCAGATTCTTTTTGGCCTCTCTATACGACACTCCTTCCCTCTGAGTATACAGTGGAACACCTGTCACCTGAAGGTCTTCAGGGAAGGAGGGAAGGGGAAGTTCGGAGAGTGAACTTCCTAGGTTTTATGGCAGGCTTCAGGGAAAAAGGGGTGAGAGGAATTCTAATTTCTATGTCCTGCTTCAGGGGAGAAAGGGGAAAGGGGAATTTCAGTTTCTATGGTTCACTTTAGGAGGGAGAGGGCTGCTTCTGTGGTTTTCTTAATGTTCTTCAGCTTAAGATACTCACTAGGCCAGGGTGCCATATTTTGAGGTAGCATTTCCGGTACCCCATCACTCTTTTAGATGCAAAGGATTATAACTGAAGTGGTCTTTCTCTCAATTACTTATCTCCAATGACTGTTGATCTCAGAAATCTATTGATTCCATTTTCTTAACTTTGAAGGGTAAATGAGCTAATGTCTACAAAATCCTTACACGATGCTAAATACATTGAAGGTACTTATAGATGAAGTTATTTCTCATTAATAAGTTATTTCTCACTAATACTTACATAGAATGCTGATATTGAGGAAAGAGTTGAACATAAATGCAAAGATACGTATATACATATGCATGCATATAACTTCCCATTAAAGTAAGCTAATTCAATTTTATTTTGTTCAATTCATTGTCTTGCAAGAATAAGATTATTCACTTGCCTAACTAAAATGGTTTTATTAATATTAAAATACAGCAATTTTAATCAAACATGTCCTCTGATCATACTTCTGCGCATCCAAACTGAATGTGTTTCTAGACATATCTAAGTTTCCTCTCTTTCAACAAAGTTCCTGCAGGTGTTTGAAAAAGGCATGGCAGTTGATAGAAGTTTCTTTTTAAATTCTAATAGACATCTGGCAGAGAGGATGATTATGATGCTTCGAAGATGACAATAATTTTGCAGTACACCTAAATCTACCAGGGAGATGAAAAAATTTGTATCCAGCTATCAGCTCTGTTCTCAAAACAAGGAGGAGATTAATGTGACTGGATAACCAATACTCACGAATGTAAAGGATTCCTACCGCCCATGAGCTCCTCTGCCTTGCCTATACACCTGACTGCAAATGTGTGGAGAAAATCCCATAATGGAGAAGTCTTTTAAGTTATGGAGCAGATCACATGGCACACGGAAATGTTGGTAAATGTACCTAATCTGAGCCCAGTTGGTTCAAGCAAGTTGCTAAGAATGACAAGATTTAAATTCCTTTTCTAATTTCTTGATTTTACACATTTGCAAAATAATAACAGTGGAACACTCACACAATATTAAGCACAGTTCTAAAGGCTTTCCATGTGGTAATTCATTTAATCCTCACAACATTCCTATGAGGCTGATGCAATTATGTTCAATTTATAAAATGATTAAACTGAGACACAGAGCAGTCAGCCTTCTTGCCTAAGCTGGCATAACTAGTAAGTGACAGAACTTGAATTTTTTTACGTGGTGTCTTCACTACCGCATGATACTACTTCTATGTTTGGCTGCATAGATACAGAACCCCCGTGTCATCTAGATCAGAGATTTCACAAATAAACATTACCAGCCAGAAGAAAGATCAGCTACAAAATTGCAGCAAAAATGTATTATAATACCCTATGTCACTACTAAATTAACAGCTCAGAAAGAACACCCTTCTCAGAGCACTAATACTAATAATTCAGTACTATTTGAAGACAACTGTGTAGACAGCACATTGATGTGTTTTAAAGAGATTAATCATTTTTGGAAGCCTTAATCATCATCAAAGAATGCCCAGTAATTTATGACGAATCATTTAATGAAAAGTGGGAACTTCAGGAATCAATGAATTTAGATGACACTCTGCACATTAGAGAGCCCCAAGTATATTACCGTAATAATGTTATGATTCTCAGGGAAAACAGATTTCATCCCCCCCGTGAGAATGACATGAAGAAGAGAAAGCAATGGTCATCTCATCCTGTTGGAAAAAGTAGACTTTCTTGCCAGTCTGTCCAGCTCCTGTCTTGGAGCAACAACCCTACACGATAATGAATTCTGGTTTCCCTAAGAGGC
Source organism: Indri indri (assembly GCA_004363605.1). NCBI lineage: Eukaryota > Metazoa > Chordata > Mammalia > Primates > Indriidae > Indri > Indri indri. The sequence goes on along the minus strand of RJWJ010013766.1, from coordinate 16,546 downwards.
TAATGTACAGCATCCATACATGGCCTCTCATCTCAGGGCAGATCATATAGCTTGTAGTGCCTGGAGAATGCACAGGGACAATATCTAATCCATCAGGGACAGAGCTTGTAAATTACATATGAACTTTGCCATTTGTCTACTTGTGTGCTAAGTGAGCTTTCTATCAATCCTGAAGTAACAGACTCTTCTCACAGCACTATAAATTTCCAGGTTGGCAAAACAGAAATGGGATGGTTATTTACAAGATAAAAGATTTTTCCTTTGCAAAAACATTCCCTTCCGGATTTCTTGAAACACAGAGCTCTCTTAAGTATCCGTAAACATGTTGTGATTTATGATATTATATTTACACAAGGTTTTAAAAAAGGAAATGAACAATTAATGTTTATTAAGTGTCATATTTCCTGCTACTTGTATCGTTATCTTATTTAATCCTCATAGCCACAAATGAAACAAGAGCAAGACAAACAAACCTGCAAGAAGTGTGATAGGAAATTAGATGGGTAAAAATATCAAATTCCAACCTTAAAACGGAAAAGCACTGAACCAGTATGGCAGAACCTGGCTTGCTCTGACAAGTATACTACTAAACTGGGCAAGATCCAAGGACTCTGTCAGGGCCTTGGTCAGGTGTCCACATCTATGGAATGAAGGTTGGTAAACAAGAACTTTAAAATCCCTTCCAGTAAAAACAATCCATGGTCCCTGATCTATAGTATTTCAATCCGAAGTCAGTAACGATGACAAAACCTTTCAAGAGAAAATTAAATTGGGAATGGGCTTTTGCTTGACAGCTTTTTTTTTAAAAAAATGATTAAAGAGATAACCATTGGTTTCATTAGATTCAATTAGCAATTGTATCACAAGCCTAGGAAATAAGAAGAAAACAGAACATAATTAACCTTAATCTATTGATTTCATCTTAACATAAAGTTTCTATTTATAGGAGGAAAATAATTATAACCATCCATATGTGTTCATATATGAGTTGGTGGCAGACTAGTTCTATGAGATCATAGATATTAATATAATGGAGAAAGATTAAAATGAAAGAAAAGTGCAGTCTTTTTAATGAACACAATCTATGCTTTATATGTTGGTTTGTTGTGAATCATTATACAATCTGGAAATAAAAAAAAGGATTACATGCACTGTTTTGACATTGACTCGTCTTATTCATAACTTGATGAAGACCTAGCTGATAGGAAGCCATTGTTAATCTCATTTTCTTCCTTTAGTGCCTATGTTATTAATAGATATGTCATTGCTGATGCTAATATAAGATAGAACAAAAAACTCCCAATTTTATTAAATAATAGTTTGGAGCCAAGTAAGAAATGCAGTTAAGTGGTTAGAATACCAACCTGGGAGTCACCTACTTTGACTTCTCCATTACTCACCTATTCTAAGATGACATGTCACGTTTCAATGTGTCCATTTATCCATTTATAAAACACTAAACTCTAAGTGCTTTTCAAGACCTTTTGTGAAAGGTGCTAGGACACTGTGCAATAATGTCTTAATGACCTCCCTGTCACCATTGTTAACTCTAGTTCTTCTTGTTTTACGCCCAGCTTAAATCTCATCTTCTCCATTAAACTTGTACTGTTAAACCACAAACCACAGTTACGTTCTTAGAGTTAACACATATTATTGATCATTTACCTTTGTGCCAGCCATCCTGCTAATAATGTGAAACACATTGTCACTTTTTATTCTCACATGATGATTAAGAGGTAACAAATAGTTTCCTCATTTTATGGGAGATGAAGCAAGGACTTAAAGAGTTCACGGGATTTGTCCAAGATCTCATAGCTGGTAAATTTCAAATCTGGGATGTTTGAATCTTTGTTTGAATCCTCTCAAATTCTGTGCTCCTGATTACTATATTATACTATTTTTTGGAATTTCTTCTGAAAATTCTTATAGAAGTTTGGCTTGATACCCATAGTAAAGAATTTAATCACATAGTCACATATACTACTCTCTAGATATTTGGAGTATATATATTTCTTGCTGAAGTGGATATCTGTGTCATTCATTGATTTTAAAATCAATGTGTAGAAGGAGGAGGAAGGAGAGGAGCAGAAGAAAAAAGAGGAGGAAGAGGAAAGAAGAAAGGAAGGGAGGAGATCCTCTAACTTCCCTTGTCACTAGTAATATGCTGTGTGGTTTAGGTACCATCCATCACATATACCAACTTAAGACACTGATGCAAAACTGACTAATGGGGGGAAGGCAAGGTGTGAGCATCAATTTTTAACGTAACAAATCTCAGCAGAGACAGTGTGGCTCTGGAGCCTGCCACTGTGGTGGTAGCTTCTGGACTTGGCTACTTCCTTATTGTGGTAGCAGCAGCAGCTTTCATACATGGCTGGATTTGTTGGGTGCTTCTCAGAGAAATTCCTGCAAGCTTAGAGTATGTGTCTTCAGATTCTGACAATTCTGACCTCTCTGTAATCTATAGTATATTCCTTTCTGTTTAAATCATCTAGCATAGATTTGGTTATCTTCAAATAACCCTGATCAATATCTCACCATATTAATTTTAGTTCCTATATTAGTTATCTATCATACAAAAATCACTCCAAAATTGAATGGCTTAGAACAATTCACATTTGTGATCTCATAGTTTCTGTGAGTCAAGACTATGGGCATGAATTAGATGGGCTCTCTGTTTCATGGTCTCTCATAAGGTTGTAATCAATTTTGGGGCCAAAAGTCTAAGATCTTATCTGGAGTTTCAGCTAGGGAAAGGATCTTCTTCCAGGCTAACTTAATGGTTATTGGCAGCATTCAATTTTATGAAGGCTGTTGGGCTGAAGGCTTTCCTTGTGGACTATAGACTGAATGCTGCTCCCAGTTCCTTACCATGGGCCTTTTCTACATGGCATCTTGCTTCACTATAATGTGCAACCCAGTAAGGCAATCGAGATAGTCTGCTAGCAAGTCTTTTGTAACCTAATCACAGAAATGACTTTCTATCATCCTTGCCATATTCTATTGGAATCAAGTCACATTTAAGGGTGAGGATTATACAAGGACATAAATACCAGAACGAAGATGTAATGGTGAATTTTATATGTCAACATGGCCAGGCTACAGGACCCAGATATTTAGTAAATCACCTGTCTAGATGTCACTGTGAAGGTATATTTTAGATGAGATTAAAATCTAAATCATTAGACCTTGAGTAAAGTAGATCATCCTCCATAATGTGGATGGGCCTCATTCCATCAGCTGAGGCCTCAAGACAAAGAAACTATGGTGCCCCAAGGAAAAAGGAATTTTGCCTCCAGACTAGCTTCAGACTGCAGTTGCAACATGAACTCTTCCCTGGGTCTCCTGCCGGCCAGCTTGTCCTACAAATTTCAGACTGGCTACCCTCCACAACTATATAAGACAATTCCTTAAAATGAATCTCTCTGTCTACATATACAGACAGACAGACAGACAGACAGACACACACACACACACACACACACACACACACACACACACACACACACACAAACACACATCCTATGAGTTCTGTTTCTCTAGAGATCCCTGACTAATACAGTGGGGTTCCTTGGAAGCCATCATAGAATTCTGCCTTTTGCAGTACCAAAAGGAAAACAATAGTGTTTAGTGTTGGACACAACCTTCTTTCCAAAAATCTTAAATGTATTCATGGGACCATTTTAGAGCAACAAGGGACCTTAGAAAACATCTGGTCTAATCCTGTTATTTTATAGAGGTGGAAACTAAGTTCCAGACAAGGTAATGACTTAATCAGTGCTATTTAGGAACCAAGCCAGGGTGAGAACTCAGTTTTCTTTCTTAATGTTCTTGTTATTATTCCATATATTATCCTAAGTTGAAAGATGAGAATTGTACCTGGTGGCCTAAGGCTGATTATAGTGAAGGAAAATCTTCATGGACAAATGAAGCAGGGTAGTTCTTACTTTGAGTTGCTCTTCTCATAGAGGGTAATGGCTTTGTGCTGGTGGCTCCTGTCCTCCAACCCAGACTCTTTAATGATCAATGGTGGCTGGCTGGGGTCATGGGTGCTGCCAGTGACTATGAAATAGAGCAAAACTAACCGGCCGTAAGGGGCTTAAACCCTTGACCTTGGCCTCATTAGTGCTGAGCTCTAACCAACTGTTAGACATGCATTATATTGTTTGTCTTTAAAACTATGCTTGAATCTGCTGTATTACTCTCTCATTAACATGTGGTAGCTGGGAACAATTTAGTTGACTTCTCCAGTGCTTTTTATCAGTGCAGAATGTTGATGAGTGAGTATATAAAAAATTAAACTTGCATTTAAAAATATTTAAGTTAAAAAGGAAAAGACAATCCTGATGAGCAAATATCACTATGATAGATTTTCTTGTTTACAGCTGTCTACAGGTGGCGGGAAATCTAAGGCTGAATTGGCAAACATTACACTAAACCTAGTGTTTGAGGCAATTTCTGGAGATTAAAATCTCAGGTTTCTAATGCACATCAACAATAAATCCTGTTGCTTCTTCTTGTCCAGCCTGGAAAAAAATCAATACTTTTAAGGTAAGGAGTGTTGATTACAAATTATTTTGAGCAGTTATTTTAAAATGACATTCAAGCTCAAGTGAGAGTTTGACTTAAAGTCATTTAATCAAGGGTATTAAATTAAAAGATCACTCTGCCCCAGTGTGATGGTTTGCAGAAGGAAGGGAAATGATCATTAACATGCACTATGCCAGGTGCTTAACATGTGTTATAACACTTGCTCCTCACTACAAACCAAGAGACAGACATTTTTATCCATATTCTACTGCTCAGAAAGCTTAGGGTCAGAGAAGTTCAATAACATTTCCAAAGACATACAGTTCCCAGTCTGGGAGCAGAAGTAAAATTCAAGTCTATTAACCATTGCTCATTCCAAGTTTTTTCTGCTTTGTCCTCTAGGTATCAGACAATATTCAGCACATATATTATAAGGTTGAGTTCTTTCTCCTACTGTTTTCTCTCCTCCTCACTTCTCATCTCCCAAAAACCTACTCTCCCATTCATCCCTCTCCCAGTCTCTCCCACTCTTGTGTACATGTTCATGACTCTCTCTCTCTCTCTCTCTCTCTTTCTCTCTCTCTCTCTCTCTCTCTCTCTCTCTCTCTCACACACACACACACACACACACACACACACGCACACACACACACTTGTGGCAGAGACCAAAGAACAAGACGAGTGTTTGGGAAGCCAGAACTCCAGCCTTGACTCCATCTGTCACTGCAGTCAAGGCACTAATCTCAGCTTCCTCATTGGTAAACACCTGTTCCCTACCACCGTATCTCTTTTCAAAAGCATGGAACTAAACATTTATTATCAAATATTATTATACTTTCATATCTATGCTCTTTCTAAAAGTATATACTTAAATCCTTATCATCAAGTATTTTCATAGTTTAATATCTATACATCCCTAAATGAAGTGGAAAATTGATATTACCTGGTTACTTTGGCACCTGAATACCATCAGCAGTTTCAAGCCTCTAATCCTGCCTTGTCCAATATGGAAGCCATCCGTAGGCTCATGTTGCTATTGAGCACTTAATACGTGGCTGATTAAAATTTAGGAACTAAATTTAATTTCATTTTAATTTTAAAACCAACAATGTGTAAAAAAAAATATTTCAGTGGGACTGATTTCACTTTAGCCATTGAAATTTCAGCAGCTAGATCAAGATGTGCTAAGTATAAAATACACACCAGATTTCAAAGTTTCGTAATAGTTTAAAAACAGGAATATAAAATATCTCACTAATTTTTATATTACTTATGAAATGATAATATTTTGGATGTAGTAGCTTAAATACAATTAATTATTAAAATTAATTTCACATTTGAAAAAAATTTTATAGTGACTGCTAGAATATATAAAATTCAATATATATAAAATTCACATTATATTTCTAATAAACAGGGCTGCTGTAACCAGTTTTTTGCAGTGCAATAGGGACAAAGTGGGGTTTGGATCCTGTTCATGTTTTCAGGTGATCTGAAGTCCGGCTGCCATTGAGAATGAATGACTGCCAGAAGCTGCAGCAAAGACTTTTGTGTAGCACCTCTTTGTTTATGATTTATTTTCTATTAATAATACAATGCTATTAAACAGTCTTGCTTTTTTGGTTATCCTCCTCTATCTTAACTGAAAAAAACCAAAAAGGGTTAGTTTAGTAACACTTTACAAGACCCAAGTTTTGTGGAGGAGTTGTTATATACAACTCATTTTACATGTTAGCATAAAACTGTGAATCTGGGGTAGGGATGATACAAATTATTTTCTCTAGAGACAAAGGAGAGCTGCCTTCTGAAAGCCAGCCACCCTTCATTCCCATTGCAGAGGAGTTCCAGTGGCGAGAGGGCACTGTTTTTTGTTTGTTTTTATTTTTTGAGAATGGTGATGCCGATATAAGAAGGATTAAAAGACTCTGGGAGGGAAGGGTGGTGAACCTAGTAGACTGGACACTTAAAAACATGTCCCCAGCTCCCCTCTGCTGTGTCTTCCTCTGTGCAAAGGCTGGAAAGTTGAAAACCACATTCCACAAGTTCCCTCAAAGTTTAGGTAATAGACATGATTTATATTTGGCAGAACACATACATTACCATGAAATTCAGAAGGAGGGATGAGAAAGTGGAGGCCACATCTGGTAGCCGTGTTAAAAGAAGTGAGTGAAATTTCATTTTTACCCAATATATCTCAAGTATTATCATTTCGACAAATAATCAACATAAAATTATTAATAAGCTATTTTACACTATTTTTTGATATGAAGTCTTTAAAATATGGTATATATTTTATACTTACTTGTCATCTGCATTTGAACTAGACACATTTCAAGGTCTAAGGCAGAGGTTAACAAATGTGAAAAGCCAGGTAGAATTATTCTAGGTTTATGGGCCACAGTTTCTATTGCATTCTATTGTTTCCTTTATTTTTGTTTTTGTTTTTAAACAAATTTTTAAAAATGTAAAAGTCATTCTTAGCTCATAGTCAGTACAATTACAGGCTGCCTCAGGCTGTAATTTGAAATCCCTGTTCTAGAGTATGAAACATCAGCCCTTCTGATAGTTCTCCAATTTCTGCGCTAAACCCTTCCTGCTTACATTAGCAGGAATAGATTCTGTTCTCCACAATCGAACTTGGTTGAATTTATGCAAAGGATTATTCTCCTCATTCTACAGTGGAAGGAAATTGAGGTTCCGAGAATTCAAGCAGCTTTCCAAGGTCGTATAGCTTGTAAGTGGCAGAGCTGGAATGAGAATTCATATCTGTCCACCTCCAAAGCTCATACTGTTAGACACTGCATCACTGGCTCTCCATTATTATTAAGACTTTCTGTAGCTTGAGTAATGAACCTTCACTAACCCACTCATTTAGCTTACAAATATTTATTGAATGACCACTATATGCAAGATATAAATAAGAAGAACATTGCCTCTGACACACATTTAAGCACATTTTTGAAAAGACTCAAATTTCTTATCAATTTAATTTATTAGATACAAAATGAAGTGGAAAATTGACAATTATTTGCTTACTTCAGTCAACATAGACGGCAAACCAGATAATTCAGGCTTGATCCAGTTAACCCCAAATTGGCAGAGAGAAAAATGTTTTGTGTTTTCTGTGTTAGTCCATTTCGTGCTGCTATAACAAAATACCTGAGACTGGGTAATTTATAACAAACAGAATTTATTGGTTCACAGTTCTGGAAGCTGGGAAGTCCAAGATTAAGGAGCTACATCTAATGAGGGCTTTCTTACTGTGTCATCCCATGGCAGAAGGCAGAAGAGCAAGAGAGGACAAAAGAGAGAGAGCAAGAGAGGGACACAAACTTGCTTTCACAACAAACCCGCTCTCATGATAGCAACATCAACCCATCCGTAAGGGCAGAGCCCTTAGGACTTAATCACCTCTTAAAGGTCCCACCTCTCAACATTGTGGCATTTGGGGATTAAGTCTGTTACACATGAACTTTGGAGGACACATTCAAACCATAGCATTCTCATTCTTTTTCTCATTCAAGATATATTATTATCTTCAGACGTAATAAGGTGGCACAGAATCAAGCAGTTACAGCCTACATTAAAAAGATGTAATAATGAATAGTCAATCTTTAGTTAGGCTAGTATGTTATGTTTTCTTTCAGTACGTTTACTTATTTGTATGATTGCTCGCTCCATACAACTTTTGCCCGCTGTATTTTGTCAGTAGTCCTCAAAAACTCTATGGCTTTGCTAATATACTACAAGCGAATCACTTATTATTGTTCTTTTAAAAATTATTTAATAAAGTCCCGTTTTTAAACTGATTCTTCTTTGGACCAGCTCTCCATTACTAACCCTTCCTGAAATTGCAATTAGAATACGAACTGGATATTTATGATGTTCTTCATTTAAAACCCCAAAATAAACTTCTTCATATTGACCACCAAAACCTCTACTACCCTTAATTGTGCAACTGTTCTACACTCGATCATCTCCTTTGAGATTCTGAATGATATTCATCTATGGAGCTACCTACTATTTGTTATCCAAATAGTAAAATTCCTAATAAACATGAACATATGGTATAATATATGGTATGTGTATACCATGGAGTTCTACTCAGCCACAAAAAACAATGGTGATCTAGCACCGCTTGTATTATCCTGGATAGAGCTGGCACCCATTCTACTAAGTGAAGTATCACAAAAATGGAAAAACAAACACCACATGTACTCACCATCAAATTGGAATTAACTGGTCAACACTTACGTGCACATTTAGTAGTAACATTTATCGCATGTTGGGCAGGTCGGGGGAGGCGGGGATGGGTATATTCACAGCTAATGGGTGTGGTGTACACCATCTGGGGGATGGACACGCTTGAAACACTGACTCGGGTGGGGCAAAGGCAATATATGTAAACTAAACACTTGTACCCCCATAATATGCTGAAATAAAAAAAAAGAAAAAAAGAAAATATTTGATAAGGGAAGCCAAAAGGCCAAGAATTTTTCTCTTATTTTGATATTTTTTTAATTCATGTGGCAAATGACATTATTTTTATTGTGGGCTATAGTTTCCACTGTAACAACTAGAGATGTTGTCAGATTGGTTTTAGAAATTTTGAGAGTACCTCTCCTCTCTGGAAAGGTTAAAAAATACATTTGAGTTGAGGATTGGGAGCTTGTGGGATAACTCCATTAACTTTACAGTTTTCATAGTATTTCTAGAGAACCAGTCCAGATAAAATAATCTTTTTCTGATACTGTCAAGACTGGTTCAAAACTTCTTTTCCTTAAATTAGGGGTGAGGAAAGGAAATGCAAATACCAGGAGGAAAAAAAAAAATCCATTCTTTAGAGGCTTAGAGAGAAATTCAGGAAAGCTCTAACCAATAACTACAGATACTAAGAAAGCAGATAATTAAAATCTTTAATTTTATTATTAAAAGACCGAATTTATTTTATCCAAGCTGAGAAATGATTTCATGAGGAATATAATAAATATCAATAATAATTTGATAAGATTGGTATAATTCAACAATTAAATGGTGGACTCAATGTTCGAGCTAAATTTTCAGTCTGTATATATTCATACACATATACATATATTTTTAATTAAATGCTGAAACAGAGAGAGAGCTATAGTAACAGAAAGAGAGAGCTATTAGCAAGTTAAATCATGTTTTTATTATTCTCAACTACTTTTGCAATATAAGTGAAGTTTGAAAAAATTCTAGCAAACTAGTTGTCCATGAACTTGTTTATTTTTCATGCATACTTATTAAATTCACATATTTAAGGAAATAACTTCAAGATTTTTAGCCTATTCAATTTTTCTTTTAAATTATGGGGTGAAAATGCTTACAAACCTTTTACAAGGTCAACTGACAGCCTCCGTGTAAATGGTTTATCTCTCTCACATTAATACGCACAATGTATCATTGCCTCCTCTTATGCATGTCTGTCAACATCAACATCCTATGGATATTGAAAAAGGTGTAGAGTTGAAGGAAGAGTTTCCACTGCATTAAAAATATTTTTGTGTTAATTCCTACTTTACAGAGACTTATTTAACTTGTTCGCTAACATTGCTTTCTAGTTGCTGTAAGCTTCTGGGAAACAGAAACTTTTTGTAAGCTATGACAACAAGCGATTTTCAATGTACACAAAGAACAAAATAGGTATGTGTGAAGGTAGGTGCAAAACTTAAAAGTGCTTTGTTGTAACCCTTTCTTAGAGTAAAAAAGATCTGAGTTTGAATCCTGGCTCATCCTCTTTTTAAGTGGACAAGTTATTTCACCTTTCTCAACATTTCTAAACCTCTCTAAAATTACTGTGAGAATAAACACAATAATTTCATATATACACATGAACTAGTGCAGTGCCTTACAAAAAAGAAGGGATTGAATAAATGATAGTTAATATTGATTGTTTGCATCACTATCAGGGAAAAGTGTGATTAGAAGGGCAGGGGGTGGTATAAATCTATAAATATAATGAAGTGTTTTATTTGCAGCAGGCATAGGCTGTTTTGCATTGTCCTAAGCCACAACAGAAACAAAGTAAGTTTATTAGTATGGAATTACAGTTGACTTTTGAATAACACAGGGGTTGGGAATGCCGAACCCTATGTTGTCGAAAATTTGTATATAACTTTGAGTCCCCCAAACCTTAATACTAAGAATCTACCAGAAGCCTTACCAGAAACATAATCTATTAACACACATTTTATATGTTATATACATTATATACTGTATTCTTATAGTAATGTAAGCTAGAGAAAAGAAAATGTTATTGAGAAAATCATAAGGAAGAGAAAATATATTTACTATTTATTAAGTGTAAGTGGATCATCATAAATGTCTTCATCCTTGTGGCCTTCAGGGTGAGTAGGCTGAGAAGGAGACGGGAGAGGAAGGTTGGTCTTCCTGTCTCAGAGGTGGCAGAGGCAGAGTAAAAATCTATGGTATGAGTGAACTCGTGCAATTCAAATTCGTGTTGTTCAGGGGTCGACTGTATTTTAAACACAGTGCAATTGACTAGGAGTTTGAATAGCTGGCACTGTTAAATGGGGACAGGGACAATTTTGCATAGCGCAGAGGACTCTGTGTCTAGTAATTCTAAAGATAATTCACAAAAATGATTTGCATTTGCATTCTGTAACACTCACATTTTGTAAGCTGATGGTGTGTTTCCATAAATTCAAGAAACAGTTTAGTAAAGTGGTTAGAGCACAGGCTTTGAAAGCAGCCAGTGATGTGCTGGAGTCAGCACTTGAGATAATTAATCATTAAATATTCAGATATTGCAAGGCTATAGTTGAATCATCAGTTAAAATCAGCCATAGTGGGAGTATTTTCACCACAGAAATTGACAAATGCTACACTCCTCATGCAGGAAATGTATAATTATTTTTATGTCGTAGGGTTGCTTTGAATATTGAGTTAACTTATATAATCACCTAATATATACTCAATAAATGATGGTTCATATTAATAAGCCAAAATCATAAGAGAGACAACAATGAAGAGAAATGAGAAATTAAAAGTAAAGGAAAAACTTTCCAAAATAGTGGATTTTTGCTGTATTAAGAGGTATTATTGAGCAAGTTATTGTAAATATATAACAGAGAAGAAATCCATTCAAAACATTTGCTTCACTCACCATGAAGAGATTGTTGTGTGCTTGTTCACTCTCTTCAAAGGGAGAGATAGAACCGGCTGTACCAGAGGTGCTCTCTTGGTTAGCTTGTTGCTCTGGGATTGGTTCATATAAGTTATCCACAGAGCCCTCCTAAAATACAGAGATTTATGAGTGAAGAAATAACAGGATAACAATTGTCCTTGAAAAGACACCTAATATATCTTCCCACCTTTATATAGTACCACATCTAAATTTTCCTGGGCATGGAGATGAAGAGTTATATGGTATGCTAATTTTCAACAGGGAATAGCACCATAAAGAAAGGCACTCTCACCAGTTATTACAGAGCCTGGGATTTAAACCAGATTCTAAATGTTGGGGAGCCGTGTATGAAATGATGGGATTCCTCAGAAAGCATGATTGAGACATCAAGTTCAAAGTCTAAATAAAACCCTACTAGAGACACTGAAACTGTTTCACACAGGTTTTAGTCACATGTGTGCCTTTAATTAATGCCACATTCTTGTATAAGAAACACAATCTGTTGTACTTCAGCTTTCTGAATTATAAAACAGCATTCACCTTACAGAAGAGCTGTAAGGATAAAATGAATACGATGTATGCCTTTAAATAGCAAACGTATTTTATAAGTAGAGTCGAGGGATTAATATTAATGTTTGTAATATTTATGCTAATAAATAATATAGTTTATGTGTTTTCACCATTTTATAGAATAATGAATTTAAAAATGTGTGAGTTTGGATTTTAAACTATTGTGAACTATATTGTAACTTTTCTTGTATTTGGGACACAAACTTATTAACTGAATTGACGTGTTTGTTTTCCTTTGTTAGGCAGAATTGGTCTACTTACGGCATCATCTAGAAGCAATCTTAAAGGAGAAACATATATAATCAGTATATTGAAACTTTGTAGACATATTAACTGACGGTGCTGATAATGGTGTCATCAATATGAAGGTCTCCCAGATTATGAAAAAGGCTTCTTTCTTGAAATGATTTTTAAAATGTAGTGCAGTATATTGCATTAAAAATGGTCTCATCTTTAAAAAGGTATTTTATTAAGCAAAGTAAAGATTGAATGTATTGTCTACCTTAAGAACTTCCAGCCAATGTGGTTTGTAATTTTCTAGTTTAAGTACATCTTGTTCCAAACACATGACAAATTATTGGGAAAATTATGAAGACCTAAGTAAGATATGGGTGCTGTAAAATCCATAAATATGTAGGGAAACCCAAAACCTAACAGAAACACAAAGTAGTGAGTAAAACCAAAACTTGGGGCCTATTAAGAAACAGGCAGCATTGACCAGATCTTAAGCCTTTGTCGGGCAGCATGAAATAGATGTCCTCCACATAGGGGGAACTCCATGATGAAATCCAAGGGCTATAGCAACATTCACAGCTATAAAAGGAGGATGTAAAAAGCTTCTGTCAACACCTGCTAGGGCTATTGCTTATGGGCCATAAAAGCAAAATTAAACAACACAGTCAGCAATATGGGATATGAAATAAGTTACCAACAGTTTAGTGGCTAAATCAGTAATATACCACATATCCGCTTTTAGTGAGAACTCTGGGCAAGAAATGTAAGCCCTAGTTTTAAATTCAAGCATCACAGAGACTTGAGATTTATGCCTCACAAGTAGATGAAGAAACGTGCAAAGTGAAGAAGCTGGGGTGGGGGTGGGGAGGAGAGAGAAAGAGAGAGCAAGTTGTCATTCCAAATTAGCCAAAACACACGAAGAGATCAAATGTTGAGAAAGACAGCCAACGGAATTGACAATCTGAAAATAAAACCATTTCATTCCAGATTAAATTAAAATCATAAAACAGATGGAGAGATAATTTAAGAAAGAATGTTTATGATCTTCACAGAGCTAAATGAAAGAGTAATATCTGATTAAAAATAAATAATTTATGATGACATCGAAACAGACAGAAATGAAACAGGAACCACTAAATAGATACAAAAACCAAATGATTAAAAAGTCTTGAAAATGAATAATATAATAACAGAAATCTGTATTAAATAATCAAAAATTGAAATGAACTCTCACCCTCTCATAAGAGAGAATTAGAAAATGTTGACAAGTTCACCCAGAGTGCAGCATAGAAAGATAAATAGAAAACACAAGAAATACGCAGATAAAAGTGTGGAGGGTGAAGTGGAGAGAGATGACAACACAAAACTAATAGGAATTCCAGAAAAGAGAATTTTGGAATTTTCTTGTGCATGCAAGAAAACAACAGATCAATTTTACTTATTAACATAGTTTTAAAATCCTAAATAAAATGTCAACAAAATTAAATTTACCAGTGTATATAAAAATACATCATGACCAATCAAGGTTTAATATAGGAATGTAAGAATGTATCAAAATTTAATTATACATTAAAATATTACAAAGAAAGTTTATCTCAATAAATGCTCTAAGGCATTTGAAAATTTTAACATTTATCCATGAAAAAAAGAAAAACTTGGGAAATTGGCAAATTGGGAAAAGATAGGAATTTCTTAACCTGATTAGTGTAATTTAACAAAAATCTTGATAAGTCCGAATGAAAAGTAATTACATGACATTAGAAACATGACCAAGATGACTGCAAACATAGCATTCTTGCTTGCCAATGTTAGAGAAAGAATTTGCTAAAGAAGAGAAAAAATTATAGATTATTTGCATAGAAACTCTGAGAAAAGCAAAGACTGCCAGAACTTTTTAAATTCAGCAAAATTATTTGTTTGCATATTAATATATCTAAAATTAATAATGTACCTATAAATCATCAAAAAAAAAGAACTTGGAAAAAATATTTGTAATGGCAGCCAAAATTCTTAAGCCCCTAACAATAAACTTAATGAAAGATGTGTAAGAATTTTTGCAGAGAAAATTATAAAACGTCATTAAAGGCCATGGAAGAATTGAATAAATGAAGAGCTATAAATGTTTGTGGATGAGAGGACACAACACCATAAGAAAGTCCATTTCCCCTTAAAATGATGTTTGAAACTCGAATCCATTTTAATCAAAATCCCATCAAAGATTTTCACATAATTTGAAAATATTTCCTAAATTTATATAAAAGAACAAAGACTTAAAAAGTCCAAATTTTGAAGAAAGACAAGCAAGGGGTGTTTTTCCGAGTAAAATATCTGCTTGGCATTAGAAATATTCCAGTAGCTTTTAAAAGAACAAGTAAAAGGAAAGGGGTAGAGATAAACCAATGAGATAAAATAGAAAATCCAAATAAAGATAGAGGCAGCATTTCACATCACTGAAGAAATGGTGCAGGGATAATTGATTTGTAACCTCATGGGTTACAAAGTCATGTTAAACTCAATAAGTAAATGATGAGCTTAACAAGAATATCACCTTACTTCAAATGAGCAAGCTTTCTAAAAGCCTCATCACCACGTAAAACTCTAAGAAAAATTGTAGAGTCAGATTGGCATATATAAAATGGTATTTCTGCCTCCTTTTTGAAAGATAGATCCCATTTCAAGTTTATAGATCCAAACTCATAGCAATCACCTTTAATGGATTATTTATAGTATCCTTGGTTCAAAACGGGTAGTTCATTAAGTTTCTGCCTTTATATTTCTCTTAAAAAATCCCATTCACTAAAAGATTTACAATTTCCCCTTACACTTAAATAAAAGAATGTTTAACTCTTTCATTCTTTCCTTATTGGTAATCTTTATGTGATACTTAATATTTAAGATCACGTTTCCCAGAGATTTAAAGGTCAATATATTTACATATACTTTCATTTTTAAATTCAGTAATCTTTCTTTCCACTAAATCAGTGGTTTTTATTCTATTTTCTTAAATGTGATGTCCCATATGTTCACATTCCTACAGGCACAGATAAAATATGTTTTGGATTATGCATAAATTCCTGGCAAAAGCTATAATCTCACCCCTTTTTCACAGCTCATAACAGTACAGTAGAGTGTCATAACACCCTGGTTGAGAACCCACATGCTAAATTATTTTACTTATTTACTCTATGAAAAGGAACAAAACACACCTAAAATAGTTTTGATTTTTTTGAAGTACTTCGTGTACATTTTCTTATTAAAGCAATTAATTTTGATAACATATAAACTTTGGAATGCTTAACAAAATGGTCCCGCATTTTTAATGGTTCAGTCTAATCAAATATGTTTCTGAGCACGTACTTAACTTCTTAAGGACAACTTTAAAAGATAGAAAAAAGTTACAGTCATATAGAGTCCATTAGCCAAGACTTCGAAGCCCTCCTTTTTGAGTATGTGTGCCCTTTCGTACATCACGGAGAAAGACAATCAAATTCATTGTATGGTTGTATGTCTTTAGTGGCAGGATTACAAACGTATGCCATGCTATGCTGAACCATGTTATGTTATAGAAACATTAGCATACTGATTATATTACCATTCAAAATGATTTCAGAACACAATCATCTTTGATGCTACCCTGCCTATTTCCATGGCAAGTATATTCATATAAACCATGTATAGCTCTTTTAGATCAACTTGAAAAGAGTGCACAATACCACTTAAATCACCTGAAATGGGATTTCTCCAGTCAGATTTATATGGAACAAAGCAAAGTTGAGAACTGGCAGTTATTTTGTAAATTGGACTATACAGGCAAACCGAACTTGATGATTCAGCCTCTCACAACTCACAATTGCATTTTATTTTTCAAGATGCTCTAAGATTAAATCCCTTATCTTGGCTGAAAATACCTCCTGTTTAGGTATTACAACGTATGTCAGCACCATCTCTACTGATTATGTTAATCTTATTTGCAATTTGGAAAGAAAACAAACATCAAAAGTAGACCATTTTATTTTCCCAAATGAGAGGGATCTCCCATCA
>RJWJ010013765.1:0-39246 GCA_004363605.1 Indri indri | reverse complement strand
GATCCCACCACTGCACTCCAGCCTTGGCAACAAAGCAAGACCCCATCTCTTTAAAAAAATCTCTTGGAGTTGGGATATTATAAGACATATTAAATAAAACTTTAATCATGGTTTCATGCCTTAGGTTTAAGTCTGCTTTCCAAGAAATAAAAGATGTTCAATATAAAAGACATCTGCACTCAAATGTTTATAGCAGCACAATTCACAGTAACAAAGATGTGGAATCAACCCAAGTGCCCATCAATCCATGAATGGATTAATAAAATATGGTATATGTATACAATGAAGTACTACTCAGCCATAGAAACAAACAGTGAACTAATATTTCTTGTATTATCCTGGATGGAGCTGGAGCCCATTCTCCCAAGTGAAGTATCACAAGAATGGAAAAACAAATACCACATGTACTCACCATTACACTGGTACTAATTAATCAAAACTTATGCACACATATGGAAACAACATTTATCGGGTATTGGGTAGGTGCGAGGGGGGAGGAAGGGATGAGTAAACTCACACCTAACAGGTACGGTACATGCTGTCTGTGGGATGGGCACACTTGTAGCTTTGATTTGGGCAGTGCAAAGGCAATTTATGCAACCAAAGTGTTTGTACCCCCATAATATTCTGAAATTTTTTAAAAAAAGAATATAACACACACAAAAAATCATAAAAATTAAAAAACCTTTAATCATAATATATAACTACACATTTTTTATCATTATAAAATGAGTACGTGATGAGACGTTAAATATCCTTCAAAAGTGTATTTGAAATTCATGTACTCTCTAATAGTTTGGAACTAATTGATGGGCACACATGGACCTAGAAAGAAGTAAAAACCAACGGAAATCAAAAAAGAGAGAGGGAGGAGGGGAGGGGGAAAACCTACTAAACAGGTACAATGAACACTATTCAGGTAATTGGCACAATTCAGGTAATTGGGTTATAGTCCTAACTAAAACATTATAAAAGCTATCCATGTAACAAAAATATATGTACCCCCTTAATACTTTGAAATTTAAGAAAAGTCATTAAAAAAAGAAAACAGTTAAAAAATGTAATTGAGCAATATGTATTTTTATCCTGAGATATTGACAACATAAGCATGTCTAATGCCAGTGAAGCAATAGTAATGATACTAAAGTATGATGCCAATAATAAAAATAAAACCCCTAAAGAAAAGAAGGTATTTTTGTTCTTTTAACAACTAAACTTCATAGAACTGTCAATACCTGTTTATAATCAGGCTGGCCAAACTGTGGGCATTTTTGAAACTAACTGCTTTATTAATAAACATAACCGAACATGGTTTTCTCATCTTTAGTAGTGATAGAGCAGGCCAAACCGTAAGGACAAAATGTAAACTAAAATATATTTTCATTAGCGTGTAAAAAATTATATTTTAATTAACAATATTTATTATTATAGTTCGAATTTTATTTCATAAATTGGTGAAATAGTAGAAAAGTACCTCGAAATATATTTTTTCTAATTAAGAGGTAGGATTCCAGCTACTTTCTAGTAATCACTGTGATAGTGATACTAATATTTTCTAGTCATATCTTTCCTAAAGCTTATATTTTTCTGTTTTTCTTTTTCTAAGACCATACTTCTTTTGAAATTATATCATGGAAAATTTGTAAGCACCATGTTCCTGCAACAATTTTTCTGGGTAATTTCTTTCTCCCCATCCCATTTCCAGTAACTGCTCCCCATTCATCTGTATGGTATTCACAACATCAGCCCTTAGTACAGCTGCCACCATAACAGCCCCGACACTGCTGATCAGTCACAGTGGGCAGCCTCTGATTCCTGAGGTTCTGGTTCCAATTCTTTGCCTGAACAGCCTCATTCCTGTCCAATCAATAATAAACAAGATTAATCATCAGTTTCTTAATGTAAATTGCTTTGCTTTGTTTTTTTGTTTGTTTGTTTGGTTTGTTTTGTTTTTAGAGTCACAGTCACACTCTGTTTCCTGGACCAGATAGAGTGGCACAATCATAGCTTACTGTAACCTGACTATAACCTCAAACTCCTGGCCTCAATCAATCCTCCCACCTCGTTCTTCCAAAGTGTTGAGATTACAGGCATGAGCCCCCTTGCCTGGCAAATGTAAATTGTTGAAATCAAATTAAAAGGAAAAAAAATAGTAATTTTTTTCTTAGAAAGTTGCAATTGTCTGCGATTCTAGTGTAATTAGACCTGTCTTTTCATATATAATATGTGACAATACCTTCTCTAACTTCAATTTTAACTTTAATTCTCTTTCCATTCACCTGACAACTTACTAAAAAAGGGACATATATTTTAGGGTTTTTTTAAGAAATTGTCTAATGGGGTAAAATTCACATACATAAAATTAACTGTTTTGATATGAACAATGGAGGAGCATTTAGTACATTCACAATGTTTTCCACCACCACCTCTATCTATTTCTAAAACATTTTCATAATCCTAAAAGGAATTTCTGTCTTGATTGAACAGCCACTCCCTTTCTTTCTCTCCCTCAGCTTCTGGCAATTACTCATCTGCTTTCTATCTCTATGGATGTATCTATTCTGGATATTTTATATAAATGAAATCATACATTATGTCTTTTTGTGTCTGGTGTCTTTCACTGAATTAATATTTTTTGCATTCATCCATTTGGTGGCACATATCAGAATCTTCGCTTTTTATTATTGAACAATATTTAGTTGTATACACACACACACACACACACATATATATATATATATATATACACACATACTATAATTGTTTTATCCATTCATCCTGTTGATGGGAATTTGGGTTGTTTCCAACTTTTGGCTATTAAAATAGCAATATAAATAATTATAAATATTGCAGCTATGAATATGCATAGTTGTTTGACTCTCTGTTTTCAAAACTTTTATGTATATATTTAGGAGTAGAGCATTTCATGGTAATTGTATATTTAACTTATTGAAGACCTGCCAAATGTTCGCCACAGCAGCTGAAGCATTTTATATGTTCACTAGCAAGTAAAAGACATGAACTTTCTACTCTCTCCTCATTTTCAGCAACACTTCTAGTATTCCATGTTTTATTGAGTATATCCATTCTAGTAGGTATGAAGTGGTATCTCAATGTGATTTTGATTTTCAATATTGATAATTTTTTTCATGGACTTCTGGCTACTTATATATACATTTATTGAAGACATATTTTAAGATTTTAAAAAGCAATACAAGGGTCAGATCCTCTCAATAGATATGGAAAAGGCATTTGACAAAATCAGCAGCCGTTTATGATAAGAATGCTTAACAAAGTAGGCACAAATGAGACTTACCTTAAAATTATAAAAGCTATATACAGCAAACCCACAGCCAATAGCATACTGAACAGGGAAAGATTAAAAGTATTCCCTCTTAGAGCTGGAACAACACAAAGTTTCCCACTATCACTATTTCTGTTTAACATAGTGCTAGAAGTCCTAGCCACAGCAATCAGACAAAAGAAGGAAATCAAAGGTATACAAATGGGGAATGAAGAGGTCAAACTGTTGCTCTCTGCTGATGATATGATCTTATATCTAGAAAATCCCAAAGATTCTGCCAAGAAACTACTAGAATTGATAAATAAATTCAGCAAAGTCTCAGGTTACAAAGTCAGTGTACACAAATCAGTAGGATTCATATACGCCAACAACAGTCAAGCTGAACCAGACCAAACAGTCAATACGTTTCACAATAGCAACAAAGAAAACAAAATACCTAGGAATATTTTTAACTAAAGAAATGAAAGACCTCTATAGGGAGAACTACAGAACATTGAGGAAAGAAATCACAGAAGATGTAAACAGATGGAAATATGTATCACTCATGGATCAGCGGCAGAATCAACATTGACAAAATGTCTGTACTACCGAAAGTGATCTACAGATTCAATGCAAGCCCCATTAAAATACCAAGATCATTTTTCACAGATCTAGGAAAAATAGTTCTACACTTCATATGGAATGAGAAAAGGCCCTGAAAAGCCAAAACGACCTTAAGCAATAAGAGCAAATCAGGAGGCATCACTTTACCAGACTTCCAACTATGCTACAAGGCTATAGTAACCAAAACAGCATGGTACTGGCACAAAAAAAGAGACATAGACCAATGGATGACAACAGAGAACACAGATACAAAACCATCATCTTATTGATATCAGATATTTGAAAAAGCAGACAAAAACATATACTGCAGAAAAGAATCCCTGTTCAATAAGTTGTGCTGGGAAAATTGAATAGCCACATGTATATTGAAATAGGATCCATGTCTTTCACCACTCACAAAAATTAATTCAAGATGGATAAGAGACTTAAATCTAAGAGATGAAACCATAAGGATTCTAGAAGAAAATTTTGGAAAAACTCTTACTCTTCTAGATATTGGCCTAGACAAAGAATTTATGAAGAAGATACCAAGGGAAATCACAGCAACAACGAAAATAAATAAATGATGTTTGATTCAATTAAAAAACTCCTGCACAACCAAAGAAACAACAGAGCAAACCGATAACCTACAGAATGAGAGAAAATATTTGCATGCTATACATCCTATAAAGGGCTAATAACCAGACTACAAAGAACTTAAGCACATCAACAAGAAAAAAATCAAACAACCGCATTAAAAAATGGGCAAAAGACATAAACAGAAGCTTTTCAAAAGAAGATAGACTAATGGTAAATAAACATATGAAAAAATGCTCAATGTCTCTAATCGGCAGGGAAATGCAAATCAAAACCACAGTGAGATATCAACTAGCTATACTGATAATGGCTTTTATCAAAAAGTCCCAAAACAATAGATGCTGGTGTAGATGCAGAGAGAAAGGAACACATGCACTGTTGGTGGGACTGTAAACTAGTACAACCTCTATGGAAAACAGTATGGAGATTCCTCAAAGTACTAAACGTCAACCTACCATTTGATCCAGCAATCCCACTAATGGGTATTTACCCAAAAGAAAGAAAAGAAGGCATTTTATAAAAAAGACACTTGCACTTGAAGGTATATAGCAGCACAATTCACAATCACAAAGATGTAGAATCAACTCAAATACCCATCAATACATGAGTGGGTTAATAAAATGCGGTATATGCAGACTGTGGAGTACTACTCAGCCATAAAAACAAAAAGAAAAGGTGAACTAATACCCTTTCTAATCACCTGGATGGAACTGGAGATCATTCTTGTAAATGAAGTACTGCAAGAATGGAAAAGCAAACACTGTGTATACTAACTGTTAGACTGGAACTGCTCAATCAACACTCATGAGCACAAATGATAGGAAAACTCAGCAGAAACCAAACAGGTAGGAGGGGGGAAGAAGGGAAGGGTAACTCCACACCTAATGGGTACAATGCACACACTTGGTGATGGCACACTTACAACTTTGACTCAAATGGTACAAAACCAATTCATGTTACCAAAATGTTTGTACCCCTGTAATACTCTGAAATTTAAAACAAAACAAAACAGTGCAAGATTTCTGGTGCCAATGCTGTGTTAACCTAGGCTAGGCTATATTGCGAATACTATAATTTCAAATGTCCTTTTCTCAAAACCTAAATTTTTTTAATAAGTTAAAAGTGCAGTCTGGGACAGGCATGGTGGCTCATGCCTCTAATCCCAGTACTTTGGGAGATACAATCACTTGAGGCCAGTATTTTGAGAACATCCTGAGTAATACAGCAATACTGTATCTCTACACAAACTTTAAAAAAAAAATTAGACAGGCATGATGATGCGTGCCTGTAGTCCCAGATACTCAGGAGGCTGAGGTGGGAGGATCACTTGAGCCCAAGATTTCGAGGCTGCAATAAACTATGATTTCACTGCTGCACTCCAGCTTGGGTGACAGAGGGAGACCCTGTCTCTAACAAATAAAAAGTTAAAAATGAAAAATATCTGCCATTTGTAGTACTAATATTTTGGGACATGCGTCATGTAAATATTAAGCTGGCTTTACTCTGAGAAAAGGTAATGAAACTGTCCTAATAGTAATATAAGATTGTGTAATAGTTGGTTTGGGCTGCTTTTGCAAGGTATAGCACACACACACAAACACACACACACACACACGCAAACTCTGCAAATAATGGTCAACTTGCAAGCAAAAATAATAAAATTTTCTAAACAAAGGTATAAAACTTCAGATTCTTTAAACATGAGAAAAGCCAATAATTGCAGTTCCTCAGATAACAGGTGTTTCTGAAGAAGCCTCTGAGAAACACAAGCCCACGTGATGTAAGTTAAAGACGAGACAGGATGTGTGTCTTGTAAGGACTATCTTTGCAGATTTGAGCATCACCTTTACACTTCTTATTCCTGGTTATACAAACCTCAAGATTTCTGATTTAGTTAGGATAAAGCAGCTGTGAGATGGAGCACAGGAGAAAGAAAAAAACAAAAGCAGTTTTGAGAACTGTGAATTAAAAGAAATTAAGGTTATGGTTACTAGCACATAGACTTGACCAGAGGCAAAGAGATTAAAAAATTCCACTGTGTTCTGTTTCTTGTAATTTGATATTTTGATTATTTTGTTTTTTGATTTGGGGCTTTTTGACTAACAATTACCCTGGGGTTCATTATCTATGATCAGAAAAAGACTTGTGAAAATTTTGAAGTCCTGAAACTAGGAATATGCATTTTTTGCTTTTTTCAAATGTGGACAAGGAAGATAATAGAAAAAGGACCACTAAAAAGCTACAGAATAAAAGATAAGGGTGATATTTAAAGAAGAAAAACAAACATGCTATAATCAACCATCACCTACCCCCAAGATAGGTAGCCTCCAGGGTTTTCCAGGGGAATTTCAGAATTCCCACGCTCTCCCACCTTTCCCATACTTTATTGCATGCTGGGGTTGGGGTAAGAGAATTCAGAACTTGTCTTTTTGTTATCTGGTTCTCTGGACCACAAGCAGCCAGATTTGACTTGATGAAGTTGCCTTCATATCATCACGATTCTCTAAGCTTTGAGCTGATTACAAACACTGGGTTGAACTTTGTAACGTATCCCTCTAGGGAGGAGTTCTTCGGTGGTTTAAATTAGTGTCCACGAATTCTTTGATACTCCTCCCTGCAAAAGGTGGAGCTTAATTCTCTTCCCTTTGAGTTGGCTAGACTTAGGGATTTGCCTCTACTGAATAGAATTGGGTGGAAGTGACGCTGCGTCGCTTCCAAGACTAGGTCGTGAAAGGCATCGTACAGCTTGCTCTCCTAGATGCTTCCTACGGAGAAAGACGACTGGTGCGTCACAGAATGCAGCCCCACGGGGAACGAGAAGTCCCGGTGCTGAGGGATGGGGGCCTCCCCCAGCAGCCCTGTGTGCACCTTCAGGAAGAGCATCCTCTGGCGCAGTCAGGCACTTGGGGGACTGTCGCTCCGGCAGATAACTGGACTGCATTCCCTCAGAGACCCGGAGTCAGAATCCCCAGAAAAACTCCTCCCAGATTCCTCATTCTCAGACACTGTGTGAGATAACAAGAGTTGGTAACTGTAAACTTCTAGATTTGGGGGTAATTTGCTGCACATCAATGGAACACTACCCCAGGCTGCATGTGCTCTGTTTGGCAAGAAGGGAGCAAAGGGGTTCCCAGAAAGGTACAGATGTTTACGGATCGCAGAGCGTCCATCCAGGCTCCCTCATGTCTGAACCTGTTTCAGTCAGGCCAGTGCGTGGCTAGCTCTGTTCAGTGGCTTTAAGCAAAGCCCCCTGTCACTTCTAAATGAAAGCGTAGAAAAACGAGTGTGAGTGCTCCAATTAATCTTACCCATCCCCACAGCAATCCTGGAGGCTGTGAGTTGAGGTGGCAGAGCCAGGAGACGGAGTCAGGTGGGGCCCTTGAGTCACTGGTCAGGAGAGATGCAGGACCCGAAGTGGGCTCCTGTGAGCGAGATATTATTATTATTTTTTATTAAGTCTCTGAGATTTCTCTTTTGTTTCTTATCACAGAGAGTCCAGTGAGCTGCACTTGACAAGACAGAGGTTCCCCTTAGGAGGTGAAAATGGAGGTTGTGTTACCATCAGAGTCTGACAGCAAACTCAGCAGTGGGGACAAAAACACCGTCCTCAAAGGGAGTTCATGAAGCTCAGGACTGGGATTGCCACTATTGCACATTTTGAAATTTTGTCACCGAACTGCTATTTTTTGTTGTTGTTGTTGTTGTTTTTAGAGACAGGGTCTTGTTCTGTCACCTAGGCTGGAGTGCAGTGGCCTGATCATAGCTCACTACAGCCTCAAACTCCTGGGCTCAAGCGATCCTCCTGCCTCAGCCTCCTGAGTATCTGGGACTACAGGGTGCACTACTGTGCCTGGCTTAAGTTTTTTTTTTTACTTATCACAGTCGCGGTCTCGCTATGTTGCCCTTGCTGGTCTTGAATCCCTGGTCTTAAGCAATCCTCCCTCCTCAGCCCCCCCCACCCCCAAGTACTAGTATTACAGGTGTGAGCCACCGCACCTGGCCAGAGCTGCTATTTTTCGTGGGAGTCAATTTTAATGTCAAGCCCTTAAGAGAAGAACATCTGTCAAAATTATTTTAAGTGACAAAGGAGAGTTCCCTTGATGGAGTTTTTTCTTAATTGGGCTTAGGTTCCCAGATGACTTGCAGTCTCCTGTAAATAGCTTGGAAAGATTGGAATTATGGTTAGACTGAAACAACCCAAAACTGCAAATGCACTTTATCTGCATCTTTTCTTTAAAGCTTCTTTCCACAAATCACTCTGATTTTCTTCTCTGGTCTGTGTCTAGCAACAAAATACAGTTCCTGAGTGAAGTCCATGAGGACTTTGCTAAGGAGCTGGGGCACTTGCAGTTTCCAAACTCTGAGACTGAGACATGGTGCTGCTCCCACTAGAGCTGGGGGGAGCCTCATACATCCCAGGATGTGCAGGACTCACGCCAGCCTGTGGCTGCTGCTAAAATAAACCCCACTTCCAACAGTGAGATCCTGTAGCTTCAGAACAACAAAATGACTTAGCAATAATTCTAGTCCACTCGCAAGAAAGAACTTCATCCTGAAGAATAGGAGTTCGTTTCTCCTGCTCAAATTAGAAACTCTTTTTATGATGTTGGTAATTTAATGTTTGGTCTCGGGTTCTTGAGACTAATATCCTTCCTCAGATGCTATATGTTGGGAAACTGTCAGTGTATGAGAAATGGCCTTGTGTACGTGGGACAGGTTTGCCAAGGAATATTCTTTAAAGAGGTGGCCTTATCTTTGGTGATTCTTTGGTGATCTGTAAAGGAGAGAGGACACAAAATCCCTATCTTGGTCCACAGATATTTCTGCTTCCTTTGGGAAATGCCAGTTTGGAGGCCTGCTCCTTCTACATCCCTTACACCAGTGGTCTCCAACCTTTTTGGCACCAGGGACTGGTTTCATGGAAGACAATTTTTTTCACAGACTGAGGGTCGGGGGGATGGTTTCAGGATGATTCAAGCTCATTACGTTTATTGTGCAGTCAAACCTGTCTGCTGATGATAATCTGTACTTGCAGCCACTCCCCAGCGCTAGCATCACCACCTCAGCTCCACCTCAGATCATCAGTGATTAGATTCTCATAAAGAGCCGCAACCCAGATCCCTCGCATGCACAGTTCACAGTAGGGTTCGAGCTCCTGTGATCATCCAATGCCTCCTCTGATGTTGCATGAGGTGGAGCTCAGGCAGTGATGCCAGCAATGGGGAGCGGCTGTAAATACAGATGAAGCTTCAAGGGATCACCTGCCACTCACCTCTGGCTGTGCGGCCGGGTTTGCAACAGGCCATGGACTGGTACCAGTCTGCAGCCCGGGGGTTGGGGACAGCAGCTTTATACCATCCTACCCATGGAGGGGAGGTGATTGGGTCAGATTTTTCATCCCTCTAAAGTGGAGATCCACGCCCCCTTTGATGAGATCGCCCCCACACTGGCAATACCCGCGGAGAGGGCAGGCCCTCGCAGGCTGTGTTTACCATTCCTCTGCTCTGCCACCGCCTGTACGTGAGACCTGACAGGGTCTGCGAGCCGCCCCAGCCCGGCCCTGCAGCAGGGGGAAAGGGAAGGGAGGGTGGGAGTGAAGGGCCCAGAGGAGTGCTGCATGTTCTCGTCACTCTTGACATGTGCAAGGAAGAGAATCCAAAAGGCTTTTATTTTCCCACCGTTTTTAAATAGGCACAGTGAATTCTTGCCCTGGAGAATGCGAGCCAGTACCCGCAGCAGAGGAACTCCTCCCAGGGACTTTCAGTCACTGCCCTGAGAGTTCCCAAGGGTGTTAAGGTTGAAAGAGCCCTGGAATGTCCCCTAGAGGTCATCGAGGGTTAAATTAGATACATCAATAGGTTTAGCAGTCACCATGAGTTCTCAATTTGTTATAGATACATGACTTTAGCTGAGAACTGATGAATACAACTTTTTATTGTTCGCTTATTTTTCAATTAACTTTGCTTTTTTTGGCATTTTTCTCCATGGAAAGCCTACTTTTTAAAAAAATTCACTGGACATGGAATCGCTGCTTATGTTTTTACAAAGAAAATTATAAAGATACATGAGAGAAGAAAAATTAAAAGTAAAATAACCAAGAAGATGAGTTTATTGAAGGTAACTGAGAGCCTGTTACAGGAACTAGGATATCCTTCCCCTATAATAGAACAGGTGAGGTAATGAGGGATGCAGGTGAGAAAACAGAGCTGAAATGCTGCTCAGCAGGCCCCCACCGTGGCTCTTGGGGCAGTGGCCGGGACAGGCTGGTCCTTCCATGTCTGGAAAACAGGCGAAGCTGTCGATGTTGAGTGTGAAACACCAAATATTTTCTATGCAGTGTTCCTCTTCTGTTTCTTCAAAGAAAATAAACACATTAAACATATCTGTGAAGTGCTTTTCTAGTTATAAATTTCATTCAAAGACATCTCTGTAATCTAAATATGAACTGATTCAATTTGTGTTGTGGATTTGTACAGCGTGCTCTGATATGTGAAAAGGCACTGAACAAAATGAAAAGCATACGGAAGCCAGGAATAAAGCCTAGCTTCTTTGTTTATAACGTAAATTCAAACTGAAGTCAATGGTGGAAATATGCTGCATGATATTAACAAAAAAAGGAAAAACAAAACAAATGTCTCTCCAAGGATAACATACTCCATTGATTGAGAAGGGAAAATACGTAATAAAAGCAATAAATCCCTATAATAAGAGAACAAAATGTTTATCTTGCATCTCTGAAAACATTTCCTTCTTGCTTTAATGATTTCCATTACCAAACCAGGAACAAAAAAGCAAAGCTCAAAGCAATCACAGGAGAGCACAGGTGGCCTGTGGTGGTGTTAACAGATTTGGGTAACTCATGTCACTATTTTCCAAAATAACAAAGAATACTTTATGCAGTCTGTCAAGAAAGAACAGGAAACTGTTTATGAAGCAAGTCTGTGCTGTGTTACAAATGATGGCAATTACAGTTGAGCAAGCTGCATGTCATGTCTTTGGCTCTGGGCTTGCCATGCGTCCGGATGGAAATCTGTCAGAGAACAAAGGAAGCATTCCAGCTCCCGCTGCACCACTGTTTTCCAAAACAATCCACATCAATCAATCACACTGCTGCTGTGGACTAGGACTTGCAATCAGCCTTTGCTAAAGGAGTATTTTACATTATGAGCAGCCATCAACAGAAACAGTGAAAGGGCAAAAGCCTTTCCCATTTCTTCCCCAATTTCACTGTAAATCTCCACGTGCTTATGCACAGCTCCCGAGGGACCTCTCCTGAAGAACTCCATTGTTCTTTTCAGAAAGGATAAATGCTGCCTATGTGGGTTTGTGTAATGAGCTCGGAATGGATCGTTGTCATTAGTCACAGGCTCTATGTGAAATTCTTAATCTTGCTGAAGATATTTCAAGTTAAATTCCAAGAAACGGTCTTCATTTGACTTCGATATTTATGGAGAAGGAGAAGCAATTGACCTATATGTCCTTGAGAGAAGTAACTGAACTGAGGACATCTGACTCCCCAAGAGCAGTTCATTAATCATGGGAGTGATTCACATGCACAGGAAGAATATTTTCTGTTTCAGCAGAGAAGGTTGTTCAAAACAGGGAGAAGGCATTATGAAGACATTATATCTAAAACTCTATTCTCTCTCCAAGTGCCACTGACCTGCTCTAAGTCCTCTCATTGATAAAATGGCCACCTCATTAGTTTCTTTCAATTCTGAGTGGATTTTGGCATCTAAAAGGTGCACTGGATTCTGCAGTCACGAGGATCCTCAGACCCGTAGGCAACTGCCAAACTGCATCAAAACCATCTTCACCATCACCATGGCTATTTATTAAGCACTGATTAATTTGTTATTGATTTATCTATCACCTTACTGCATCATTTTATTTAATCTTCACAATAATCATATAGTTGGATACTCTCATTGGTTTCCTACTAACCGATGTCCCACAGTGGGTAGGTGGGACCTACCTAGGTTAAAGCACCTTGGTCAAGGAAGAGAGTTAGCTCACCACTCCAGAAGAACTTTGCCCGAGCGAGAGGCAATATGAGATAGCCAGTTCCTAGAAATAGCCGGCCTGAATTTGGATCACTGATCCAAGACTGAATAATAATGCAAGCACAGACATGGTACTTAACCTCTACATATTTCAATGTCCTCATCTGTAAAAAGAACACAATGAGATAGCTACTCCATGAGGTTGTGGTACACTGTAAGACACTGGGCTTGGACTGGTGCTTGCTAGGTGGTCCATGCTCAACAAAGAGTAGCTGCTGTTTTTATTTCCTTTCTTCTCTCGTAAAGAATAAGTCACCTGGGATTCTAGAAGGCATTTGTGATTACCCTGTCTGTGACAATACTATTCCAGAGTAGTCCTTTGCCACTGTAAGCAGGAATAACCAGAAGTATTCAATGCTCCTCCACTAGTCTAACATCACTAACTGAGAGACACCAGGCAACCAGCTATTTAGTGACTAGTAAACAAGCCACCCAGGGCACATTTATTTGCACAAGTGCTTGGGTAGTTATTTTTATTTGCATTATGATTCACTGTAAATAAGAATGTTTGGGGATTATTTAAAGCAATTCAAACTAAGAGTGGTGAAGATGGAAATGTTATGGTTCCCTACCAAAAAAAACAGACACTTTATATTTCATAGTATTTTAATATTTACAAAGCATTTTAACACGCATTATGTTACTTAAGTTATTGTGAGATGCCCTAAATAAATTAGGGCAAAGAAAACATGTACATGTTTTTTAAATTGAAGTAAAATTCACATAACATAAAAATAACAAGTTTAAAGTGAATAATTCATTGGCATTTAATACATGCACATTATTTTGCAACCACCACCTCAATCTAGTGCCAATACATGTTATCATCCCGCAAGGATACGCTGTGCCTTGTTAAGTCCAAGACCGAAGATCCAGCAGATTTGGTCTAGAGAGTGACATCTTCCTGGTCACGGATGGCCATCTTTTCTCTGTGTTCTCAAGTGGCATAAGAGGCAAAGGAGTTATCTGGGGCCTTTTTGATAAGGGCACTAGCCCCATTCATGAGAGATCCAACCTCATGACCTAATCACTTTCCAAAGTTCCTGCCTCCAAATGCTGTCACATCAAGTTTCAACATATGCATTTTGAGGGGACATAAACATTCAGTCTATAGCCATCCGTGTTAACTGACTGATGCCCACTTAGGGAAAAACAAAATCACCTCAAAATACAGATTTAATCTACATTTCTCATAAATCCTGAAATATATTTGGATCCCTCTATTTATTAAATTAATCAACCCACCTCTTAAAACAAGGAAATAAAGTGATTCTTCCTAATTTGCGGCTACTCCTTTCTCCAGACGTGAGATGCAGTCATTATTGACTGTGTCTACAATGTACCTCCGTGCCCACTCCTCGGCCTATGGGATTCTGGTCTCCCATTATTTCCATTTCTCCCACTCTCCTGAAACACCTCTAATCTACAGAGACGACTACGCTAACTAAAATATCAATTATAACAGCAAGGAGGTCTAAGAACACCTTCTCTTTGACAACTCAATAACTTAATGCTTCACAAACATTATTTCTTTTTGAAAATACCTACTATGTATACAATTACTTTAAAATCATTTTTCTCCTTCCATTTTTGATGATTATATTAAACTCCTTGTTACCTTTCCTTTTTTATTGTACAATAAAAAATATCCTTCCAACCTCTCATTATTGCTCTTTAAACTGCTTATTTGCCAATTAATCTTGCCCACTTTCCCTAATTGTGTGTATTTAATGCCTTTAATTTTCTTATAATTTTACAGCATAATCATCGCATTCGTAAGTATAATACTTCCTAGTTTTAGAAGGTTTGATCTTCATATAGAATAGTTGTATTATACAATTGTTCTGAATTTGCATTTTTAAATTCTGTATTATCTCTAAAGAGATTAATTTTGCACCTTTATTTTAACTTCTATAGAACATTCCATTTGTAACTATGTCAAAATATATGGATTCACACTCTTTTAATCTGTTATGTGAGATATATACCATATATGCGTATACACAAATATAGATCTATGTACAGTATACCTAATTTTTAACTTTACAAAATATATTTATCTACTGCCATGTGCTCGTATTCACTTTGCTTTTACCATCAGTGCATCTCTGGAATTCATCCTTGACTCTTGAATCAACAGGTCCCTAGAGTTCCCATCTGCAACTGGAAATGATGTGCAGTGGGTTATTTTTATCCTCAAATGTGCTGGTTGATGATACTTTATTTCCTAATGTGGCTATGTTAATCTACACATTCATTGTGCAGTATCGAACATTCAGATGTCAAGAAGAGGATTTGAAAAGATTTATTCCAGTTACTTTACATTCTCATCATAACGTGGTATAATTCACCTTTTTCAAGTGTTGCCCATTTAGTGGCTGTGAAGCCACACCTTCCTTGTTGTTTAATTTGCATTTCCCAGACTATTAGTGAGGTTGCTTACCATTATGTGACTTTATTGACTGTCCTTTCACATCTCTGTTATATAAAATGCCTGTTTGTGCATCGTGGCTCATGTTTTTACTGAGGTATAGCTTATGGAGAGTGAAATGTAAACATCTTGAAAGTACAGATCGATTAATTTTTCCACAGGTATGCCCTGTAGGAAACTCTATATCAAGACATAAAACTTCCCATCACTGAAACAGTTGACACATTCCCCTTCCTGGTCTATGTATTTCCCCAGACATAAACATTATTCTCATTTTAACCTTCATGTGTTAATTTTGTCTGTTCTTCTACTTCATGGAAGTAGAATCATTCAGTATGCACTCTTTTAAGAAGTGTAATTTAGCTAGTATATCATTTATTTGCATTTCTGTGCAGTATTCCATTGTGTGAATATACCACTTATCCATTTTCTTGGATATCTGGAAAAAAAATTACCAATGCTTACAAAAGAAGAAATATAAAGCATGAAAGTTCACTGTAAATTCTATTAAATATTTTAGGAAAGAATAATGTTATATTCATAAAATCTTCCAGAGATATAAAATATTACTTTAAAAATCAGTTTATGAGGCCAATGTAATCCTGCTATAAAAATAATGCAGAGACAATGTAAGAAAGACTAAGGCCAAAATCAATAATATAGTTGCAAAAATCATATACAAGATGTTATCAAACCGAAAGTAGCAATATAAGAAAAGGGTAGTGATTATGACACAATACTTAATCAGAAAATGATAAAATATGAAGAAACTAAGGAACATGTAAATAATTGAAGGTGTACATTATATGTATCTACTAGAATATTCAATATTGTAAAAGCATTAATTATCCACAAATTAATCTATGGAGTCCATGTTACCCAAATCAAAATCTCATAGGTCATTTTTTAAATCTTTTCAATTGACACAATAAATCTATAGTTATTGCACTCCAAAAACCCAAAGTATACTTAACGAGGTATCTTTCAAATCTTACTGTCCAGAATATTATAATTTGTTTTAAAAACCACAGACTCTTTTTAGGCAGCAATTGCCTATGAGCAGATAAATAGAAATAAGAAATAGAACAGAGAGTACCAAAGAGATCCACTAAGTTATGGTAAGTGTTTGAAGAGGAAGTTTGCAGTTTACAATTCTGAGAAAAGGATGGACTTTTCAACAAATAGGGCAGACAAAATTGATAATTCATATGAAAATCCATAGAATTAAACCAAATTCAAAAATCAGTTCTGTGTTCGAATGTTTATCTAAATATGAAACTAAAACTATAGATCTTTTAGAAGAAAACATTGAAGAATGTCTTTATGAACTTAGAATGGGCAGAGATTTCTTAAATCAGAATAAAATATTACTACACACAAAGGAAAATATTAGTAATTAAAAATTTAATTATATGACATAAGGAATGAATATGAAAACCATGACGCAAAAAAAGATATTTATTAATGCAACATATGTATGTACACATGGTTCTTATTTCCAATATACGCTTTCCACAAATCAACATATGTATGTCACAAATGGTTCTTACTTCCAATATATACTTTCCACAAATCAATAAAGAAAATCAATAAAATTAGGCAAGATTCTTGAACATGTACTTCCCCCCAAAATAGGTATCCATATATTTCAATAAATACATTTGAAAAAGTGCCCTACCACATAGTTATCAAGAAACTTCAAAGCATGACCACAGTGAAATATCAGTACACATGCATACACACTTAAGTGGCTAATACTAAAGGACTCACAAGTCCAAATGTTAGCAAGATAGTGATTACTTTTGGGAACCAGGAAGATACAGCAATTGGGAGGCAGAATGAAGAAGGCTGCAGTGTGCTGGCAATATCCTATTTCTTGGCCTGGTGGCCGTCACATTAGTGTGTTCACTTTGTGTGATTCATTGAGCAAACACATGCTTTGCGTTATTTATTTTTTTTTAATTTTTTGCATTGTTACAAATGAGTATTATACTTAAATTATTAGGTGAAATAGAAATGAACAGTTAAGCAGCATCTTACCTTTGATGAATTCTTTCTACAATTATATACTATTTCTGTCCATTATTTCATATAAAATTTTTCTTAATCCCACTTATTGCCAATTGTTGATATTGTTTTATTTAGCCTATATTTATGTATATTTACTTGCATGATTTTCATTTTCTTCACTATCCATTTCTCTTGTAATTCACAACTTTTATTTTAGGCCATTTTTTTTTATGAAGTACAACTTTTAGACTTTTCTTACTGAAGAACAATTAGATATAAATTCATTTATTATTGCTATTTTTCTAGAATCCAAAAGCACCTTTATTTGTCTCAGTTTCTTGAAAGATAATTTTGTTAGGTGTACAGTTTAAATTTGACAGAAATTTTCTAATGATATTTTACAGGTACTTTTAATAATTTCCTTAGGTCTATCTGCCAGGTCACTAATTATTTTTTCTGCTATGTCTAATCAACGATATAATAAATCCCTTTAATTTGTAATTTTAACTATTCTGTAATTCATTTCTCAGCTATATATCATTTTATTTTTAAACCTTCACACAGCTTTTTTTTAACAACAGTTGTCACAATCTCCTACATTTTTTTAAGATATAACATTTTCTTGTTATAGTATTTATCTCCTAATTTCAATATTTAAAATGCTTTGCTTTCTGATCCTGCAGTTTCTTTGTAATTGCTGATTCACATTTATGTCCACTTAAAAACAAACACTCATTCAGCAGAATGATGCAGAAGCAATAGGACACCTTCCTAATTTTGGATTTGTTAAAGTCTTGGGATTATCGTTTCTCAAAATTATTTGCCTCTGAGTGTTTATCTTTATTTTTAGATCATTTGTGCTTAAAGTAATTTTTTGATTTTTTCCAGAATATTTGGTATTCTGGTTCCAGCATGGTTACTTTTATATATCTATTTTATCATATTTCCAGAAATGTAACTATGCAATATCATTTTAATGAATTTTGCATTTCTTTTCCTGTAAGTATCGCAACTGTGTGGCTTGTTTTCACTCTTTAAATTTGTGTCCAATATTTTATTATTATTATCAGTAATCATAGAGGAAATTGCTATGGTCTGAATGGCCCCTGCAAAACTCTTCCTGAAATTTAATTGCTGTTGTCACGGTAAGAGATGGGACCTTCAGGAGGCAGTTAAGTCATGAACACTGTGCCCTCATGAATGAATGAATGGATGCTGTCATCTCGGGTGTGGTTGGGTTATCGCAGGAGTGGGTTCCTGATACAAAGGATGGGTTTGGCCCAATTTCTTCTTTCTGCCTGTATACCACGGGAAGAGGCAGCTCTGTGGGCTCTGTCAGGTGCTGGCGCCATGCTTTGGATTTCCCAGCGTTCAAGACTATAAGCCAAATAAACTTTGATTTTTCATAAATTAACTAGTCTCTGGTATTCTACTATAGCAGCAGAACACAAACTGAGACAGAATTGAAGGCATGTATGGCCTTGACTCAGCACTGATATCATCCTCAAGTCTTTGGAAGCTGAATGAACTGGGAGATTCAGAAGCCAAACAACAACAACAACAACAACAATAATAATAATAACAAAGTAGTAATAGCAGTAATAATACTAAAAATAAAAATAATAATCCAAAAAACTCTGAAAAGCCAAACTGAATTTTCTACAATTTTAAGTTGCTGAGAATCCAAAAATCTACTAACAAAGGGAGACTCACAAACACACTTATTAGCTTACAACACAAAAGAATAATTCCACAAAACAGGGTGAAACAAAAGGTGGACTAAGCCTAACAATGGCAAGTTCAGTCTCAGATAAATTGTGTAATCAAGGACCTCAATGTGTTAATATTTCGATGAATCCCCTCTAGAAAAATAATCCCATGTGGAGCCTCTTTTCATTTGAGCCATATTTTTCTGCCTTTTGTATACCACAAATCTACTAGTATGATAGAAGACAAGATAGTATTCCCCAAATTAAGTGAAAAAAAAAAAATAGCAAAAAGAGACCACAGGAAACACAGACAGTATAAGAAGCATATGAATTTTTATAATTAACCATGATTAATATATTCAACAATTAGTGAGAATGGAATAGAAAAAAATTAAAAATGGATTTTTCTCAAATAATTGTCTCTATAACAAAGAATCAAATAGAAATCCGAAAGTCACAATCTCTGTAATGAAGAAATTATTGGATGGTTTTAACAGCAGATTACATGTAGCAAAAGGCAAATTTAAAGGCTACAAGAAATGTCAAAAATCACATTTCAAAACAGAAACTCAAAGAAAAAGAAGAATGGAAAATTCAGAAAAGACCATAGGGCACATGTGACACACTGTAAAAGGGCCTAAATTGTATAACAGATGCCCCAAAGGGTGAGGAAAAGGCACAGATGAGGGATTTTTCAGGCTTATAAAAGGCATCAGCCCATAAATCAGAAGGACCCAAATAAAAATAAATAGAAAGATACCAGCCTAGGCAAAGAATTTATGAAGAAGACTGCAATGGCAATCACAGCAACAACAAAGATAAATGAATGGGATTTGATTAAATTAGAAAGCTTCTGCACAGGCAAGGAAATAATTAACAGAGCAAACAGACAACCTACAGAATGAGAGAAAATATTCACAAGCTATACATCTGATAAAGGGCTAATATCCAGAATTTACAAAGAACTCAAGCAAATCAGCGAGGAAAAAATAAACAATTCTATTAAAAAGTGGGCAAAAGACATGAACAGAAGGTTTTCAGAAGAAGATAGACAAGTGGCCAATAAACATGTGAAAAAATGCTCAATGTCACTAATCATCAGGAAAATACAAATTAAAACCACAATGAGATATCACCTTACCCCAGTCAGAATGTCTTTTATTAAAAAGTCCAAAAACTGTAGATGCTGGCATGTATGCAGAGAGGAGGAAATGCTTATGCAGTGTCAATGGAACTGAAAATTAGTACAACCTCCATGGAAAATAATGTGGAGATTCCTCAAAGAACTAAAAGTTGATCTACTGTTTGATCCAGCAATCCCACTAATGGGTATTTACCCAAAGAAAAAGAAGTCATAATATCAAAAAGACACCTGCATTGGAATGTTTATTGCAGGACAATTCACAACTGCGAAGATGTGGAGTCAACCTA
This sequence comes from Indri indri, assembly GCA_004363605.1. Lineage (NCBI taxonomy): Eukaryota > Metazoa > Chordata > Mammalia > Primates > Indriidae > Indri > Indri indri. Next base: position 19,119 of record RJWJ010013765.1, on the reverse strand, counting down.
ATCAATTCATGAGTAGATTAACCAAATGCGGTGTATGTATACCATGGAATACTACTCAGCCATGAAGAAGGATGACTTAATGCCTTTTGCTGCAATTTGGTTGGAACTGGAGACCATTATCCTAAGTGAAATACCTAAAGAGTGGAAAAACAAACAGCACATGTATTCACTATTAAATTGGAACTAACCCATGAGCACACATGTGCACAGAGGGAAATAAATCTCAAAGGAAATCAAGTGGGGGAAGGGGTTAAAGGGGATGGGTCAAAACCTACCTAACAGGTACAATGAACGCTATTTGAGTGACAGGTACACTTTTAACCCTGATTCAAGCATTACAAAAGCAAAAAACATTTGTATCTCCATAATAATTTGAAATTTTTAAAAAAATCATAAAAAAGAAAGCCCTATGTAGGAAAATCACAGTTTAAGTGCTGAAACTAAAGAGCAAGAGAAAATAATAAAAGTAGCTAGAGAAAAGGAAACAGTCATAACACATGTGATGAAATTCAGAAGAAAAAATAAATGCCATCTTTAAAATGCTGAGACTAATTTACTTTTTTAATATTTAAGAGAATATCCAACAAAAACAAAATGGAAACAAAGACCTTTTCATAAAACACCAATTGTGCACTAAATAAATACATAAAAGAGCTCTTTAAAAAATGATAAATACAGATGGAAAAAATAGAACTAGGAAAAGAACAAAGAGTAATGTGGGAAGTAAATATGTGAGTAAACATACATGATTCCTTTTTCTACAAAGCCATAATAATGATTTTTTGTGACTTAGATATATGAATAATTAAACTGAAGATGCCAATAAAGCAAAAGATGATGAAATGTTAAGAGAAATGCTTTAAATTTACAGCTTTCATTATTTGAGAATTGTTAAAATAGTGGTTTTTATTAATCAAGGATAGGCACACAAAGGGATTGGATGTGGAATATCAGGGAAAGTGAGAAGTCGAAGATAGACTCCAAAGTTTTTGGCCTGAACAGCTAGAAAGACAGTTTCTATTAACTAAAAAAAGTATAATGTAAGTGGAGCAGCGTTGATGGGTGTGGAGAGATGAGATGTTTGGTTTGGATATGTCCACACACTCAACAGAACTGACAACAATCTTTATACTACAAGTCTGGGTTGGCTGGGTCCACATCTTGACTTTACTATCCATACATTTTTATATGACCGACACATCCTTTTCTAACATTGCTGACTTGGGATTATTTCTGCCATTTTAATCCAATTTTGTGTGTCTCTTATTAGGGTCTTCATTTGGTTATAACACAATTTAACTCTCAGAGAACAAGCTCAATTTTCCAAATTCATGAGAAGCATTATTAATGTGCCTCTATAACATGTATACCAATTTAGTTCAAATTATATACAAGCATAGAATATAATTTCATATCCACTTGGTTTTAGGTATCTAGGCAGGATTTAAATTACAAGGTATTTTCCCTAAATTTAATGTCAACGTTTAATATTCTCAGGAAAAAATAGTATGCCCTTTATTTCGATATTAAAAATTTAAAAACTGGTACAACTTTAAAGCTGTTAGTTTTACCATATGCCTAGATGACAATAAAACTTTTTGCCAATGCTAAAAAAAAGTAGGCACAATATTACCAACAGAATCATTTCACAAAACTTTATTGTAACAGAAAAACAGCTGAACTTTTTAATTCGTATTTTAATCACATTTCATGAGTCAAAATAAGAAAATCTGACCTGGTGCAGCAGTTTATGCCTATAATCCCAGCACTTTGGGAGGCCAAGGTGGGAGGATCACTTTAGGCCAGGAATTTGAGAACATCCTGGGCAATATAGTGAAACCCTGTCTCTAGAAAAAATGAAAAAAAAATATTTGGGTGTGGTTGTGGGATTCTCTAGTCCTAGCTATTGGGGAGGCTAAGGCAGAAGGATCACTTGAGCCCAACATTTCAAGGATGCAGTGAGCTATGATCACACAACTGCACTCCAGCCTGGGTGACAGAGCAAAACTCTGTCTCTTAAAAAAAAAAAAAAAAAAAAAAAAAAAATTAATTTAAAAAAGAAAATTTTTTATCAGTATAGATTCTTGCATACTATATTTGCATAGCAAAATTATATTTAAAAATACATATTTCAGTAATGTTGGTCTAAAATTAATTTCACATTCAACACCTGTCAGTTAATTCCAGGGAATAGGCAATCAGGCTGAACACAATTTAATCAAATCCATTGATTTGCCTTAATGTGTATTTGAAAATTATGTGTTTACTCAAAACTGAAAACAAATGGTTTAAATATCGTATGGACCAAATAAACATTGCTGTTTACCTTCTCTCTCCCCAAAATATGTTGATGCCTAAGTATAAACACAGTCTATTTAATAGCAGAAAAAGTATCTTGAACACTTTGTTTAATGCTGATTAACATAAGTCAAGGAATTAAATTTAAAAAATGCTGATTAGAGGCTAATCTCTAATTTTGTTGCACTATTTTGAAATTCAACGACCCAATGAATTTTGGGGAGGGGGGGAATACTTTGAGAAACACTTTAGAACACTTATGCTAATTTGTTTTAGGGATTTGAGAAATAAGGAGATAGATTCCAAAAGCTGGATATTAAAAGAACCCTGGAACAGTTGATAAAATGAGTATACATTAATTTGAAGACTTATCTCTAAAGGAGCATTTTGAATAACAGTTTTAACATTGTAAAAGCCCATCATTTAAATATCAAATACAAGGAGTTACAGTTTGTGGTGGGCTTGGCCTGGGTCTGAGGTATTCTTGTTTTTTCTCAAATTCTCCCTTTTTTTAGAAAAGAAGCCTAAAGGGGACCAGTTATCTGTTATGAATCTCAAGCCAGATCTCAGGATAAATAGGAGTGTGACTTGTTAGTCAGGGATGCCTGCGAAATTCACCAAGTTGCTGTGGCAGCAGCCTGGGCTGGCTTGGAAGACCGTACTCAGATGCGCAACGCTGAAAGCTGTTGCGACTGGAACGCTCTGAGGAGGCACACAGTCAAGCCTGCTGAGATTCTCAGTCGCAATTTAGAGAAAAGCCCTAGACAAGGTCTTTTATCAAGTCTGAGCTGCCTAGAAGATTGGAGACATGAAGGGCCATTAGAGTTACACCTAAATAAGATTTCGAAGTCAGTTGTATTCATCAGCCATAAAAATATGATTGAGAAGAAGGATACTCTATTTGGGAAAAAATTGTTGTAATGAGTCTAGTCACAAGAAAAACCTATATGATATGATACTGTGATGAGTTAATTTTGTGTGTTAACTGGATTAGGCTGCGGGGGCACAGATATTTGGTTATACACTATTTCTGCGTGTGTTGTGTGGTGTTTTAGAATATGAGTAACATTTGGATCATGAAACTGAGTGAAGCAGATTGCCCTGCTGAGAGTATTCAGACCTCATCCAATCTGTTGAAGGTCTGAATACAGCTAAAGTCTGAGTAAGAAAGAATTCTTTCTCTCTGTCTAACTGTCTTCAAGCTGGGACATGGATCTTCTCTTATTTTACTTGAATTCGGACTGGAACTTGCACAGTTAGCTCTCCTGGTTCTCAGACCTTTGGAGCTGGACAGAACTGTATCTTCAGTTCTCTTGGGTCTCCAGCTTGCCCACTGCAGATCTTGAACTTCTTAGCTTCCAAGGTCATGACACGATTCCTTATAAGAAAATGCACACACGCACATACACAGGCACACACACATGCACGGTTTTTATTTTGTTTTGATTTGTTTTGTTTTTTCCTAATTTGGTGTTAAGGTCTTTCTCAAGAGAGCGGCTATGTACTCTAGCCCTACCTCATGGGGCCCAGCGGCTTGGTTGTGGAGGTTTACCATGTGCCTTGCGTGAGATATTTCTTTACCCTAGCAGACGGCCTAATGCCGGTGTTCGACCCATGAGCGGGTGTTTCTCCTACAGGAAAGCTATTTATATTGGCACAAACTCCTGTAGTTCTTACCTTAACCTGTGTTCAGATTATTCCTGCCACTCTCTGGGAGAATCCTGACCAGGAGAGAGATTGGTTTGGCTGTGTTAGTCACTGAGACAGCTCAACAAACTAGGGGGCAGCTCGACAAAATACATATTAATAAAATGACAGAAGCATTTATATTACTTACAGGTCCTGGAGAGAAAAGGGGTGTCGATGAGAGCCAGTAAGAAGTAGGAAGCACTCTGGGACATGCACGCTCAAGGGGGCGGCGAGCATGAGACAGACACGAATCTGTGGTGAAAGCTTTTATGTAGGTCCAGGCTGCTACCAAAGCGGATTTTTCCTGGGGAGCTGTAATTGGTGGGTTTACAGCAAGGAGGGACAAGTTCCACGGAGTGACACTATGACTGAGAGGTAGTCACTGTGGCATTTCTGGGCCGTCCATTTAAGGCATTAGGGTCAGTGGGTAAGTTAAGTAGGTTGTATCCAACTGCCCCTCAGGGAGTGGTCACCAGGAGGTGGTTGCACAGGCAGATATGGGGATCGACCACACTGAGGAACTGGGGGAGGCAAGGAACTGGAACTGTATCAAGGGTGCTTGATCCCATTTATGACATGAGAAAGTCAAACCTATATTCAAAATGGATATCAAGACAATATAAAAAATTATAAGAATTCACTACTGTATATGTATCTCCTATTAGTTCTGCTTCTCTGGGGGACCCAGACTGATACAGACACTAATGGAAAATATTTTGAAAAACATTTTGGAATTATTTTTTAATGATATGCATTCTGTGAGAAAGAGGTTGATGGGTACATAGATGTGGGAAATCACTCCTCAAAACAAAGTATGAGAAAATGTATTCCAGAGGAAAACCACACAGGTAAGGTGAGAGGACACTCAGGAAAAATAATTTGTTCATAATGTATTCTGCCACCAAGATGAAGGAGGTACCCCCCCCCCAAATTCCAGAGAGCACATACGGGCTAGAAATTACATGAATGTTCTCATGCACACGTGTGTTCAGAAGGAAATGATACTTCATTTTTCATCAGAGCGCTCATACCACAGACAAACCAAATGAGTGCAATATAATGTATGCCTAATATGCGGGATATCCTTCCAGCAGAGTCCAAGCTAGAATTCATATGAACCTCCCGATGTTGGAGTACTTTTAGAAAGTATCAGTTTCTCATTGACCATCAGAGACTCATTGAAAACAAAACAAAACAAAACAAAACACACAAACCAAAAACAAACAAACAAACAAACAAACAAACAAACAAACAAAAAACCTTAAAATATAATGGATGTGAGCAATCTTTTAGTGGGAAGTCAAACCTCATTGTTTATAAAGAACTCAAAACAAAAATAAAAAGAATACAAAAATTATGTGATTTTATTATGAAGTTTTTCCAACATATTGAATACATTTATTATAAAAATATATACAAAATAATCCAAGAAACTACTACTTCCATGTCATTGTAGCAACACAATGTTAGTTGAGTAATAAAATATTCAGCACTTTAAAGAAACATAACACATAATTATTTACCACTATGCTAGTAAATGTAAGCATTAGAAGGGGTAATGTTGTTACTTTGGGTAATATTGTTACTTTGCTACATCAGTAATAAAGCATGTGTTGTGTTTGTTTTATATTTCCCATTGTTGTTTCTTACTTTCTGATGCTGCTTATTTCAACATTTCCTTCGATTTGAAAAAATTCTGTTAGCTATACTTAAGTGTAGGACTATTACTTCTTTTTTGCTTTTCAGCATCTGAGAATATCTTTACTTCCCCTGCATTCCTGAAAGATACTAAAACTGGAATTGATTTCACAATTGATAGTACTTTTCTTTCAGCACTGAAAAAATATTGTCTTAATTCCTTCTAGCTTCCATTATATTACATGAAGAACTTGCTGACATCTGCATTGATATTCTGCTATAGGCTATGTGTCATTTATTTATGTCCACTTTCATGATTTTTTTTTCTTTTTCAGTTTTCAGAAGTTTAATTATGATGTGTCTTGGTATAAATTTCTTTAGATCCAACCTATTTGGAGGCTGATCAACTTCTTGTATTTGTAGGTCCGTGTCTTTCATCAAATTTGGTAAGTTTTCAGCCTCCCATTCTTTTTCACTAACTTCTGTGACTCCAGTGAAACAAACATTGAATCATTTATTATCATCCCTGAGACCCTGTTCATTTGTTCAGACTATTTTCATTTTGAGGTGTAGATTGTTAATCTATCTTTAGGTTCACTGATTCTATCATCTTATCTCTACTATTGATCAAATCCAGTGAGATTTTTATTTCTGTTATTATAAATTTCAAATTTAAAAAAAAAAATTCTGTTTTTATAACAGCTATATCTTTGTAGTTTTTTTCTATTTATGTTTCAAAAAATTGTAATTTCTCATTGAAGCATACTTACGTTAATAAAATCTGCTTTAAAATTGTTGTCAGATATTTCCAGTTCTGATTCACCCTAGAGTTGGTATGATTTGCTTGCTCTATTTTTTCTTTTTCTTCACTCAACTTGTGATTTTATTGGTCCCTGGTATGATAGATGAATTTTTTATTGTATCCTGGACATTTTGGGTATTATGTTAGAAGACTCTGTATCTTATTTAAATCTTTATTTTAGCATGCTCACTATCTTCAGGTGTAGTCTTCTTAGGACCTGAATTTTTTTATGTGTTGTTGTTCCAATGAAAATTTAATAATTGTCCGATTCTTTGCAGTGCTACATGTCTCTTTGTCTTATTTGGCTCCTCTGTCACCCATTGGTTAGTGCTGGTGCTGGCTGAGGGATGGAGAAGTGATTTATTCAGGCTGTGCCTTCGGGTGCTTCTACACAGGGAAAGGGAGTCGCCACACTGTGGGAATGAAAAGTACTTCCCAGGCAGGGGTATTCGTTGTGTTGGGTCCCTCTTGGGCACACTGACTGGCAGCCAGGTCTCTTTGTAAGATACAAGTGTCTCGGCTGCAGTGTGGAAAGAGAGTGCTTCGTTGACTTTGTATGGTCAGGGAGCCTCCTGATCTACCCCCACTGTTAGTGCTCTAGGTGGGGCTTCTCTGATGTTGTCGCTGAGACTAACATTCAATCTAGGGAAGGAATAAGCTTCCTTATGCCACCTTCTGTGACATACAGGGCCTAGATCACATTATTACATTTTCTTGGGGAAGGAAAGTTGCCCTGTTGCCATGTTGTACCTCCAGTATTATAATCCCTAACCAATTTGGCTTTTTCTTTCTACCCCAGAGCTCTCCTTTGACTGCTTCTTTTATAAATTCAAGAATGTGTGCTTGTACTTAGCCAGGGAGGAGTAAGAAGAATGAGTTTATGCCATTTTATCAAGTTTGGAAGTTATAACATATTTATTAATTGCCTGACATTTGTCCATATTACTTTTTTTCATACTTTTCTAGCTGCAAACATTTTTTAATAGACATTTTTTAAGATCAGTTTTAGGATCGCAGAAAAATTGGGTGGAAATCAAAGAGAGTTCCCATTTAACCCGTACTCCCTACACATATGCTGCCTCCCCCCAGATCAATGTCTCCCACTGGAGTAGTATATTTGTTACAAGTGATGACTCTACATTGACACATCATTATCACCTAAAGCCAGTAATTCACATTAGGGTACCCTCTTGGTGTCGTACAGTCTATGGCTTTTGATGAAAGTATAATGACATGAATCCACCATTGTACTATCACACGGGGAATAGTTTCACTGTCCTAAAAATATTCCGTGCTCCACTAATTTATCCTGCTTTCCCCCTTACCCCTGGCAACCACAATCTTTTCGCTATCTAAATAGTTTTGCCTTTTCCAGAGTGTCATATAGTTGGAATCCTATAGCACACAGCCTTTTCAAATTAGCTTCTTGGAGGCTGCATACTTTCTGATCTCTTTTTTATGTCACTGCAATGCCATAATTCAATTTTTTACAGACACAAAGATAACCCAGGCTTTCCTCTGGGCGTGGAGGACTATGGTTTGTATTTTAGTATGTTTATTTTAAAAAGTTTCTTTTAGCCTCAAAATTTTTTAGAATAGTTTTCAAAATCACTTTCAGGTTAATTTTAGACCAATTCAAGTTTTCCTATGTAGTAAATAATGCTATATATTTCTAACATTGATAATGCTAATTAACTAGCTTGCCATTAAGACATCAATATGTCGATGTCTATTTAAGTGTGAGTTTTATGTTATCTTCCTTGATGTAAGTACTTCATGTAATTCAGCAAGAAATTTAAATATTTTTCCAATATTTTATATTTTATGTTGCTGAATCCCCATTTTTTTTGAAACAGGGTCTGTCTCTGCTGCCCAGGCTGGAGTGCAGCAATGTTATCATAGCTCACTGAATCCTCCAACTACTGGGCTCAAGTGATCCTCCTGCCTCAGCCTCTCAGGTAGCTGGTGTTACAGGGGAGGTTATTTTTTGTACAGATAAGGCCTCCCTATGATGCCCAGGCTGGTCTCAAACTCCTGGCCTCCAGCGATCTTGCTGCCTCAGCCTCCCAAAGTGCTGGGATTATAAGAGTGAGCCACTGTGCCCAGCCTTCCATTCATTAATTATATCTGAAATTCATTTTTCCCTTTTACTGAATTTTTGTTGTTGTAATAACTTGACTGTTATTGCCAGAACAGTATTTAAAAATTAATTGCTATTGTTAATTAGGTGCTTCAAAAATCATTAAATTTTAGATAAATTTCCTTTCAGTAATCTAGTGTATAAATCTCTAAATGTTAAAAAAGTTGCCTCCATATTCTTCCAAATCAAAAGTCTCTAATTTCTCACTTGTTTTATTAAAAGCTCCCTGTATATTTCCAAATTATAATCAAATGGCTTATTATCAACTCATATTCCCTTTATTAAGATTCCAAAATTGCTTGTGGCCATCCCAATACTATATGACATAAGAGAAGTAGAATGAAAAATAAATAATAATCTTAACCCATTTCTTTTTTTTGTTTCAAAATATTAAGGGGGTACAAATGTTTTAGGTTACATGGATCATTTTTGTTATGTTTGAGTACTGGCTACATTTCTTCTTAAATATCAATTACAAATATAAACACATATGACCACGAGAATGCAAAGCTCTCCCCAGTCCTCCCACACAGGGCTTTGGAAGAGATTGGTGTATAGGAAGGGTTTTGAGGTGTTAGCTTGAAGGGAAGCATGCATGGTGAGTATGAGAGAAAGAAAGGAGGTAGGTAGGTTGGAAAGAAAACAAAGACTCAGTCAGATAAATCTAGAGAATTAACTAGGATTGTAACTCTGTAGGACCTTGTAGTCTGTGTCTTTATCCTGAGAGCACTGGCAATGTATTAACTCAGTAAAAAGCAGCAGAGAGACAAGGTCAGGTGTATGTTTCCAAATAATGCTAAAGGCTATTGCTCATTTGAAAGGGTGCCAAAGTGAAAACATAGGGACAAAAAGGCTCCAGATGACTGTACTGGAGATGGGATTACGGGTGGAGGAGATGCAGACAATTGGGGTAGATCTCAAAGACACGTAGGTGAAATCAGGGTTTGGAGATGGAGAAGACATGGGGGATGGTGAAAAAGATTAAAATTAAAAAATATCAATATAAAGAAATCATTAGAACTTGGAGATGAAAAAGAAGTGAGGATGTCATTAACAGGGAGAATGCTTAACTAATAATGCAAGCTTCCCGGCGTGTGCAACTGCAAGGCATGGTGAGCCTTCCCTTGACGTGAGGACTCTGAGAGACATTGGCATTCAATCCATGGCTCTGGTTTGGAATACATTAAATCTGAGATATGTTTGAGACAGAAAAGACTCACACATTTAAGCTACCATGCTAAACATAATGTTTTTATCATAGTTTTCAATTCTAGAATCACCATTACCTTTATTCATTTCCTACATTTAAATGATGTAGGTATTTTTATCATTTTTCCGTGTTAAGTATTGAATTCTGTTTTCTGAGTTCTGACACTAAATATCTAGCTTTCTTGGTGAATCTACTTGGTATCATTTTTATGTCTCTATAATTTCTATTTGTAATTTGTATTTTTTAGCACCTGACGTTTAAGAACACTTGGTAAAAATTGTCTACCCTATTGTTTAGATGAAATAAGAATGATCTTTAGACATAAATAACCAGTTTTTAAGTTCTCAAACTCATTACAATATTTTAATTTTCCAAAAATTATTTTAAGGTATGCCAACTATAAAATCAAGTAGTGATTTTTCACCAAAGTACATTCCCTTATTTTTGACTTACTACTTTTGAAATCACGGTACGGAATTAAATATTATTTAAAAGAGTTTTCTGATAACATAGCTAGTCAAAAAATATTCCTCAACTATCCAAAAATTACTAATGCTTCTAGTGAATAGAACTACTTTATACATAGCACTTACATACCTGAAATAAAGGCTCCTCGATTGCTTCTAATTCAAAGCCCTCCTGGATTCTCTGGGTTTCTCAAAACTACTTTGCAGCTGTGGCCACACAGCACTTGACCTACAGAGTCCTCAGAGCATCCTTTTAGCTCTGGTTTACCTGGAACTTCAGAGGATTTGCATTGCAATCCTGTATTCTGTTTACTGCAGACATGCAAATCAACAGATGTGAGTGGTGTGTGAGCACCAATGAAACCTGACATTTAATATCACAGCCTCACCAGTGTTAAGAAATTCGGAGGCTCCTACTATGTGTGTGTATGTGTGCTATGTTAGGAAGGGAGGTGGTGGGAGAGGCGGAGGGTGGCATGGTCTCGGATTAACACCAGGGGTAGCCATACTGGGAGAAAAGGTCTCTGTGGTACCTCTTGTTCCACTAGAGTCTACTGCACATCACTGTCTGCTGGCAGCACCTCACCAGGTCATTCAGTAGACGTTCACCGTGCTTAGACCCCAGGCTCTGGCATACCTACACAACCAGAAAAATTTAATTCATGTTTTATGTCACATGGGGCTGTCAGTGAACTTGGACGAAAGCACACACATATACCATTCATATTCAGTGGTGACAAATAGCCTATGATATCTTGATACATTGTAGGTGGGAAAGCCTACAAATTTTATAAACCATTAGATAGAAGCATGCTTAGAAGATTGTATCCTCTCTGGAGGATGTCACTTAGTCCTCATACCCCAATAATCATTAGAACTAAAATTGTCCTCTCCCCCACCAAAAACTTAATTCTATCAAAACAGTCATATGCATGAGCAAATGTTTTAAGATACTTTATCCGAAAACGCTTTTAAATAAATTAAGAAATTTGTGAAATTAATGAAAAGTAAGAGGCTAATGACCACAGAAAATTTGAAAACTATGTCTTTTGTTATGTGAATTCTTAATGAAGCATGGACATTTGGTAATTACATGTATTTTTTCTTCCCTGGATTCTTGATTCGTTGAACTTCATACATCTCTTTCTTATTCTGACAGTTTTTGACAGAGCTCAGAAATATAAATGGATTGAGGATGTGACAGAAAGATATGAATCCTGCTTCTAAGTCTACAGTCCCGAACCCCCAGGCTGTGGACCAAGACCAGTCGGTGGCCTGTTAGGGACTGGGCCACACAGCAGGAGGTTAGTGGCAGGTGAGTAAGCAAAGCTTCATCTCTATTTACAGCCACTCCCCATCTCTTACATCATCACATAAGCTCTTCCTCCTGGCAGAGCAGCAGTGGCATTAGATGCTCACAGGAGCACAAACCCTGCTATAAATTGCACATGAGAGGGATCTGGGTTGCCCGCTGCTTATGAGAAACTAAGATATTATGCTCTGATATGGAGCTGAAGCAGTGATGCTAGTGCTGGGGAGTGGCTGTAAATACAGATTATCATTAGCAGAGAGGTTTAACTGCACAATAAACATAATGCGCTTGAATCATCCCCAAACTATCCCCTCCACCACCAGTCCATTGGAAAAAATGTCCTCAGTGAAACTTTATGTAAATGCCAAAAGGTTGGGGACAACTATTTTTTTAATTAATTAATTAATCAATTAATTTTACTTCAGAATATTACATGGGTTCAAATATTTTGGTTAGATAAATTGCCTTTGCACTGCCCAAGTCAGGGCTATAAGTGTGACCCTCCCTCAGACAGCACGCACCACGTTCATTAGGTGTGGAGTTACTCATCCCCTTCTCACCTGCCTGACACCCTATGAATGTGCACATTAGTGTTGATCAATTAGTACCAAATTAACGGTGAGTACATGTAGTATTAGTGTTTCCATTCTTGTGATACTTCATTTCACTTAGAAGAATGGGCTCCAGCTCCATCCAGGATAATACGTTAGGTAATTCACCACTTTTTTATGGCTGAGTAATACTCCATGGTGTAAATATACCACATTTGTTAATCCGCTCATGTAATGATGGGCACTTGGGTTATTTCCACATCTTTGCAATTGTGAATACTGCTGCTATAAACATTAAGTGCAGATTTTTTTTTTTTATAGGATGCCTTTTTTTCCATTTGGTGGACACCCAGTAGTGGGATGGCTAGATCAAATGATAGTTCTACTTTTAGTTCTTTGAGGTATCTCCACATTGCTTTCCATAAAGGTTGTACTAGTTTGCAGTCCCACCAGGAATATATGAGCGTTCCTTTCTCTCTGCATCCAAGCCAACATTTGTTGTTTGGGACGTTTTGATAAAAGCCATTCTCACCGGAGTTAAGTGATAGCTCATCGTGGTTTTGATTTGCATTTCCCTGGATTGATTAGAGATGTTGAGTATTGCTTAATATATTTGTAGGCCATTAGTCCATCTTCTTTTGAAAAGTTTCTGTTCATTTCATTTGCCCAATTTTAATGGGGTTGTTTGATGTTTTCCTTGTTGATTTTCCTGAGTTCCATGTAGATTTTAATTATTGGCCCTTTATCACATGTATAACATGCAAATACATCCTCCCATTCTACAGATTCTCTTTGCTGTAATGATAGGTTCCTTGGCTGTGCAAAAGCTTTTTAATTTGATTAAGTATGATTTATTTAGTTTTGTTGCTTCTCTGATTGCTTTTTTTTTTAAATGGTGGTTTTATTTAGTAGCCCAAAGAACCGAAGAATAGATAATAGCACATAGCTACATCTCCATCATTTAGAAATGGGTTTAACAAGTCCTTTTCCTCCTACGTGTTCCTCTTCTGTCCTTTAAAATCTTTTTTTTTTATTTCTGCATATTATGGGGGTACAAATGTTTAGATTACATTGCCCTTGACCCCCACCCAGTCAGAGCTTCAAGTGTGTCCAACCCCCAGATGGTGTGCATCACACTCATTATGTTTGCATGTACCTATCCCCTCCTCCCCACTCCCATCTGCCCAATGCCTGATAAATATTATTCCTATATGTGCACTTAGGTGTTGATCAGTGAAACCAATTTGCTGTTGAGTACATGTGGTGCTTATTTTTCCATTCTTGGGATATTTCACTTAGTAGAATGGGTTCCACCTCTATCCAGGAGAATACAAGAGGTTCTATATCACCATTGTTTCTTAAAGCTGAATAGTACTCCATGGTATACATACACCACATTTTATTAATACACTCATGTATTGATGGGCACGTAGGTTGTTTCCACATCTTTGCAATTGTGAATTGTGTTGCTATAAACATTCGAGTGCAGATGTCTTTTTTATAGAATGTCTTTTGTTCTTTTGGGTAGATGCCCAGGAATGGGATTGCTGGATCAAATTGCAGATCTACTTGTATCCCTTTAAGGCATCTCCATATTGCTTTCCACAGAGGTTACACTAGTTTGCAGTCCCACCAGCAGTGTATGAGTGTTCCTATCTCTCTGCATCCACACCAACATTCATTGTTTTGGGACTTTTTGATAAAGGCCACTCTCACTGAAGATAAGTGATACCTCATTGTGGTTTTGATTTGCATTTCCCTGATGATTAGAGATGTTGAGTGTTTCTTCATATATTTGTAGGCCATAAGTCTGTCTTTTGAAAAGTTCCTATTCATGTCCTTTGCCCACTTTTTGATAGGGTTCTTTGATTTTTTCTTGCTGATTTCAATGAATTCTAAATAGATTCTGGTTATCAGCCCTTTATCGGATGTGTAGCTTGCGAAAAATTTCTCTCATTCTGTAGGTTGTCTGTTTGCTCTTGTGACAGTTTCTTTGGCTGTGCAGAAGCTTTATAATTTGATCAGGTCCCATTTATTTACTTTTGTTGTTGCTGTGATTGCCTTTGGGGTCTTCTTCATAAATTCTTTGCCTAGGCCAATGTCTCTAAGTGTTTTTCCAACATTTTCTTCTAGAATTCTAATCGTTTCACGTCTTAGGTTTAAGTCTGTTACCCAGCGTGAGTTGATTTTTGTGAGAGGTGAAAGGTGTGGATCCTGATTCAGTCTTCTACATGTAGCTATCCAGTTTTCCCAGCACCATTTATTAATAAGGATTCTTTTTCCCAGTGTATGTTTTTGTCTGCTTTATCAAAGATTTAGATGTCTATATGAGGATGATTTTATATCTGGGTTCTCAGTTCTGTTCCACTGGTCAATGTCCCTATTCTGGTGCCATTACCAAGCTGTTTTCATTACTATTGCCTTCTAGTATAGTTTGAAGTCCGATAGATTGATACCTCCCATTTTATTTTTATTGCCTAGTATTGCTTTTGCTATATGGGGTCTTCTCTGCTTACATACAAAGTGTAAAATTATTTTCTCTGTATCTGTGAAAAATGATGTTGGTGTTTTAATAGGGATTGCCTTGAATCTGTAGATCACTTTGGGTAGTATAGATATTTTAACAATGTTGATTCTGCTGACCCACGGGCATGGTATGGTTTTGCCTTTGTTTACATCCTCTGCTATTTCCTTCCCCAGTGTTTCACAGTTCTCCCTGTAGAGATCTTTTACTTCCTTAGTTAAATATATTCCTAGGTACTCTGTTTTCTTTGTTGTTATTGTGATGGGTATTGAGTCTTTGATTTTGTTCTCAGTTTGACTGTTATTGGCATATATGAACTCCTCTGATTTGTGTGTATTGATTTTTTAATCCATTTATCAATTCCAGGAGTCTCTTGGTTGAATCCTTGGGGTTTTCTAGATATAATATCATATTATCAGCAAAGAGTGAGAGTTTTATCTCTTCTGCCTCCCATTTGGATGCCCTTAATTGCACTCTCTTGTCTAATTGATGTAGCAGGAACTTCCAGCAGTATGTTTAGTAGAAGTGGAGATATGGGCAACCTTGCCTGGTTCCAGTTCTAAGTGGGAATGCTTTCAATTTTTCACCATTCAGTATGAAGTTGGCTGTTGGTTTGTCATATATGGCTTATATCATTTTTAGGTAAGCCCCATCTTTGCCTATTTTGTTAAGCATTTTTATCATAAAAGGGTGTTGAATTTTGTCAAATGCTTTTTCTGCATCTATGGAGAGAATAATATGGTCTTTGTTGTTGCTTCTATTTATATGGTGAATTACATTTATATATTTGCATATGTTGAACCACCCCTGCATCTCTGGGATGAAGCCCACTTGGTCGTGATGGATTATTTTCTTGATAAGCACCTGGATTCTGTTTGCTAGGATTTTGTTGAGAATTTTTGCATCTGTTCATAAGGGATATTGGTCTGTAGTTTTCTTTATTTTGTTGTGTCCTTTCCTGGTTTTTGTATCAGGGTTATGTTGGCTTCATAACATGTGTTAGGGAGGATTCCATCCTTCTTGATGTTGTGGAATAATTTCTGCAGGATAGGCACCAGCTCTTCTTTGTAGGTGTGGTAAAATTTGGGTCTCTGATTGCTTTTGAGGTCTTCTTCATAAATTCTTTGCCTAGGCCGATGTCTATAAGAGTTTTTCCAACATTATCTTCTTGAATTCTTATGGTTTCATGCCTTATTTTTAAGTCTGCTATTTGTTGTGAATTGATTTTTGTGAGATTTGAGAGATGCAGATCCTGTTTCAGTCTTCTACATATGGTTATCCAATGTTCCCAGCACCGTTTATTACACTCTTTTCCCTACTGTATTGAATTATTTTCCCTACTGTATGTTTTTGTTTGCTTTGTCAAAGATCTGATGGCTACATAAGTATAGTTTTATATCTGGGTTCTCAGTCCTGTTTCATTGGTCTATGTCCCTGTTCTTCTGCCAGTACCGTGCTGTTTTGGTGACTATAGCATTGTAGTGTAGCTTGAAGTGTGGTAAATTTATGCCTCCCAATTTGTTCTTTTTGCTTGAGGTTGATTTGTCTATATGGGGTCTTCGCTAGTTCCATACAAAGTGTAGAATTATTTTTTGTAGATGTGTGTAAAATGATGTTGGTATTTTAATAAGGATTCCATTGATTCTGTAAATAACTTTGAGTAATATAGAAATTTTAACAATGTTGATTCTCCCTATCCATGAGCATGCTATGGTTTTCCATCTATTTACTTCGTCTGCCATTTCCTTTCTCAGTGTTCTGTAATTCTTACTGCAGAGGTCTTTCCCCTCCCTAATTAAATATATTCCTAGGTATTTCATTTTCTTTGTTACTGTTGTGAAAGTTACTGAGTCTTTGATATGGTTCTCAGATTGACTGTTGTTGTCGTATATGAATGTTACTGATTTGTGTACCTCGATTTTGTAACCTGAGACTTTGGTGATTTTATTTATCAATTCCAGTAGTCTCCTGGCTGAATCTTTGGGGTTTTCTAGATATAAGATCATATCGTCAGCAATGAGCAATAGTTTGACAACTTTGGCCCCCATTTGCATGCCCTTGATTTGCTTCTGTTGTCTGATTGCTTTGTCTAGGACTTCCAGGTCTATGTTGTATAGAAATGGTGATAGAGGGCAACCTTGTCTGGTACCAATTCTAAGAGGGAATACTTTCAGTTTCTCCCCATTCAGTGTGATGTTGGCTGTGGGTTTGTTGTATATGGCTTTTATAATTATCAGAGAAGTCCCGTCTATGCCTATTTTGTTAATCATTCTTATCATAAATGGGTGCTGAGTATTCTCAAATGCCTTTTTGGTATCTATTGAGAGTATCATATCATCTTTGTTTTTACCTCTATTTATGTGGTGAATTACATTTATAGATTTGCATTTTGAAGCATCCCTGCATGTCTAGGATGAAGCCCATTTTGTTGTGATAAGCAGCTGAATTCGATTTGCTAGAATTATATGTAGAAATTTGAATGTATAGTCATAAGGGATGTTAGTCTATAGTTTTCTTTTTTGTTGAGTCCTTTTCTGGCTGGGATATCAGGGTGATGTTGACTTTGTAAAATGTGTTGGGGAGGATTCCTTCCTTCTTAATGTTGTGGGATAATTTCTGCAGTATAGAAACCAGTTCTTCTTTGTAGGTTTGGTGATATTGGGTGTGAAACCATCTTGTTTGGGATTCTTTTCTTAGGAAGGTTTTTTATTGTTGCTTCAATTTCAGTGCTTGATATCAGTCTGTTCAGTAATTCTATTTCTTCCTGATTGAGCCTTGGGAGGCTGTGTGTTTCTATGAATTTGTCCATTTCTTCTATGTTTTTAGTTTTATGCGCATAAAGATTTTTATAGTATTCAGAGATGATATTGTGTATTTCTATGGTATTGGTTCTATTTTTTGCTTTTTCGTTCCTGATTGAGCTTATTAGAGTCCTTTCTTTTCTGCTTGTGGTTAATCTAGTGAGAGGCATGTTGATTTTGTTTATCTTTTCAAAGAACTAACTTTTTGTTTCATTAATGTTCCATATAGTTCTTTTGATATCAATTTCTTTTACTTCTGCTCTGATCATGGTTATTTATTTTCTTCTTCTGGGTTTGGGAATGGTTTGCTCATCCTTTTCCAGTTCTTTGAGAGGATTCATTAGATTGTTGATTTGTGATCTTTCAGTCTTTTGTATGTAGGCATTTAAGGCTATGAATTTTCTTCTGAGGACTGCTTTACCTCTGTCTTACAGATTTTGATAACTTATTTCCCCTTTATTATTTAGTTAGAAGAAAGTTTTGATTTCTGTCTTAATTTCCTTTTGACCTGAATGCCATTCAACAGTAGGTTGCTTAGTTTCCATGACTTTATGTAGCGATGAGTGTTTCTGTTGGAGTTGATTTCTAACTTTATTCAACTGTGGTCTGAGAAGATGCATGGTATAATTTCTATTTTTTTGAAGTTTGTGTGACATGTTTTGTGGCCTAGGAATTGGTCGATGTTAGAGAATGTCTCATGAGCTG
The DNA here is from genome assembly GCA_004363605.1 of Indri indri. NCBI lineage: Eukaryota > Metazoa > Chordata > Mammalia > Primates > Indriidae > Indri > Indri indri. The sequence continues at coordinate 982 of RJWJ010013765.1, read as the reverse complement.
ATGAGAAAGATGTACCTTCTGTGCTTATTGGGTACAGTGTTCTGTAAATGTCTGTTAGGCCCATTTATTCTAGAGTTCTGTTTAAGTCCATTGTTTCTTTGCTTATTTTCTGTTTGGAAGATCTGTCCTATTCTGTCAGAGGGATGTTGAAGTCCCCAGCTATTACAGTGCTGCCATTTATCATTTTATTTAGATCAAGTAAGATTTCCCCTATGAATCTTGGTGCATCTGTGTTAGGTATGTAAATAATTACATGTGTTATGTCATCTTGTTGAATTGGTCCCTTTACCATTATATAATGACCAAGTTTGTCTTTCATTACTTTTGCTGATTTGAAGACTAAGTTGTCTGTTATAAGAACTGCTGCTCCAGGTTTATTTTGGTTTCTATTTGTGTAGAATATTGTTTTGCAGTCTTTCACCTTGAATCTGAATGAGTCCTTGTGGGTTACATGTTTTTCCTGAAGACAGCAGATACTTGGCTTGTGTATATTTATCCGTTTGGCCACTCTATGTCACTTTAGTGGGCAGTTCAAGCCATTCATATTTATCAAAAGAAATTGATAAGTAGGGTGGATTTCTGTTCATCCTGATGAGTAGAACTTCATTGCTTTGTTTTGCTTCTTAAGCCATTGCGGTAACTGGCCTTTGATCTTTAGCTTTTTGATGAGTTTACACTGATTGGGGTTTATTGTTTTGGTCCATGTATAATGCAGTTCTGAGTACTTCCTGCAGGGCATGTCTTGTCTTGACAAATTCCCTCAGTGTTTGCTTATCTGAGAAAGACTTTATTTCCTCCTCATGAATAAAACTCAGTTTTGCAGGATACAGAATTCTAAGCTTGGCATTATTCTGTTTGATAAGATTGAGAATGGGGCCCTTCTAGCTTATAAGGTCTCAGTTGAGAAGTCTGACATTTGTCTGATGGGTTTTCCTTTGTAAATTACCTGCTGATTTCACCTTACGGCTTGTAACAGCACCTC
>RJWJ010013764.1:0-39257 GCA_004363605.1 Indri indri | reverse complement strand
CTACCCACCTCCCCTCTTGATAATTTCACCTTTCTGATGCTGAATGAGCTGTGAAAAAGAAAAAAGAAAAACAAAAGAAGGATAGTTTCACCAGTTAACTTCAAAATTGAAAATTTCCCTCCAGGCAAGGTGAGAGGAATATTTTGGAGTGGCTTTGCTTTATGGCAGGCACATTTGAAGCAATATTGTAAAGGACTGGTTTAAAGATATTCTGAAGTAATTATAAATATCATGTCAATCGCTTTTGTTAGAGGACAAGCAGGGGTACCTGTTGGTCTAAATTTCTCTTTTATAAGGTACAGGGTGAAAACAGCAGGGCATTTGGGGTCAAACAGACCAGTGTTGCAACCCTGGCTTTGCCTCCTCGGGCATGTTACCGAACCTCTCATTCCTAAAATTTCTTTTTAAATTCTGTGTTAAAGAATTGCTTTGAGGATTAAAGATAATATACACAAAGTATCTAGCAAAAGATGCCTGGCACATAGAAAATATGATTGTTTTTATAGTTTCAAAGATTACATCTCCTAAGCCATAGTTAGGAGCAGATGATTAATACCATGTTAGAGAAAAAAAACAATAAGAACTAACTGTGAAGAGTTCTGCTATATAGTTCCCCAACTTGCATTTCTTTATGGTTATTTTGTAGCTAGTGATCCCATGGATCTTAGAATTCCTTTCTTAATAGTGTTTTACTTTATCTGAAAAAAAAAAAATAGAGCAGTATTAACAACTCGTGCCCTTTTCCTCCTAGGATACTAGAGAAGTTACTTGTCAACATTTGCTAACATTTCCAAGATTCTAACAAGAAAGATGCTAAACCTTAATTATGCATAGTTACAAAATAAAATTCTCCTTGACGGAAAAGTCTTCAAAAATGAATTAGAAGGGGGAGGAAATTAACAGCAGAAAGGAAACTTTATATTTTGGCAAGCTCTGAAACATGGAAACCGGTTTTCCATGAATTTGAATCTCTTGACAGTTTCTCAATTATAGCTTGCAACTGTGGGCTTCAAAGCAATTCTGCAGTTCAGTTCACCTCAGTCAGTCAGTCAATAATGTTTATTGAATTCCCATGGAGGGAAGAATACTGAGTGAGGGGCCCATTTTCATTTTCCTCAGCATGAGTGCCTTGATCCCGAGAGTCTGTCATTCAGCCAGTCAGACTGCTAATGGTCTCTCACTTTGAGTCCTCTGCAATAGTGTTTCCCTGAGTTCCTCTGAGGCGTGAGCTGAACCCCTCCCATCTGCCATCCAACATCGTGACTCTTCCTGCCTGTACCAGATGAAAACCCTTTAAGGCGGAAGCTTCACAGATTAATACCAGACCCTTAATCTCATACCACCTCCTACCCAATGCCGCTCAACTTTATTTTATAAATATGTGTATTGTTTGGGCTGAACTGAACCAAACTGTAATCTCCCCAAGTTTAAGGCTTAGGTTCAATTACAGGATCATAGGCTATCTAAGTTCAAAGGGGTTTTTAAGATTTAGCCCAATCACCTTATTTTTCAGATTACAATAAATCAAAATTAAAACCCAGAAAAGGAAAATTGCTTGTCATAGTGTAGTAGAAGGCAGTAGGCTTTGAAGTCAGAAAAATAAAGTCTGGAGCTAGTTCCTGGCTCAGCAAATTGCTGTTTGGACTTGAGCAGGTCTTGAATCTCTCTATGCCTTATTTTGTTTTAATCTGCAAAATGGGGTTCAATAATCATTGTAGCATTACCAACATCTTTAGAAATGAATGAAAAGTGCTTGACAAATTTGAAGTGTTCAATAAATAGTGACTGTTCTTGACTGTTTCAAGGTCACAGCTGATAAATGTCAGACCAGAACTGGAACACAGAATCTCTTAGTCCAAATTCAGTGCGTAACAGAGGAAATGGTCTAGGGAAAAAAAACAAAACAAAACAAAATGGCAAAAAATTTTCTGTCTCTTTAAAGCTTCGTCTTCTTTTTGGGGGGGAACTGTGTCCTGGCAGGCATCCCTGCCTCAGACAGGTAGTCAGGAGGGGCAGGGGAATGTCTTTGTTCTTTGTGTTACAAGAGATAGCTCGGCCATCCCAGGCTTGGTAGGGGCTTCGCAGGTCAGAGAGGTCCCAGGCTTTGTCTTTGGCAGAGATGAGATGATTGGAATTGTTAACTATAGTAGCCCAGAACTGAGGGCCCTCCCTTTAAAAGCTCTGTATTTCTGTTTATGGACAGGAATTTGGATTTTGAGACTAGAAAGTCTACCATTTTCCTACTTCGCCAGCAAAGTAATAAACTTTTTTTCTCTCCTCAAATCATTTGTTCTTGTTCTGATGCGGCCTCGAGGACAGGTTCTTCTGATGTGGCCTTGAGGAAAAGTTCCAGTAACAAGTGCTCATTCTTTCTATCTGGCTGACTCAATGCCTGTTTAAATTGTACTACAATTCCTCAGAGCATCCATAGGAGTACCACCCCCACTCCAAGGGCATTCAATAAATATCTCTTGGTGATGGTTATTTCCCAGACAGATTAGAGTTCTTTTGAGACAGGCAGGTAGGAGGGATTTTGTTATTGTTTCTTGCCTTGGGGAAAGAGTCTGTCAGTAAAGGAGCAATAAAAAGCATTCCCTCTATTAAGTGGAAATGATTAACACTCCTTTAGTTAGGCAATATTTTCCCACCCATTTCTGAATCCGGCCTCACACGAACCAAGCCACACAGATGGGGAACCAAAAACCTAAGAAAATAGCAACAAATTGGTGTGGTGAGTGGATGTGGTTAAAATCTTTCATCTGGTTTGTCTCAACCGGCTGTGGATGTTATATGGGTTTTGAATAAAGTTGAAAATTCAAGCAAAATGTTATGAATATTAAGCCACAGGCATCAAAGCTTGGAGAATCTAATGAAAAATGAACCAATGTAAACCAAAACATAAGGACATTACACACCTCCTTTCCTGAAAGCCAAATTCTGGCAGGAAGAAACACTTAACTTGTTGCAGGAAAGGAAAATGCAGCCTTTCTAATTAATTATCACCTCAGTGTTTATTTTTCAATGAGTCAGTGGGTTGGAATGATGAAAGCATATGTGGCTTACAAACTCAGGCAGGAAGGAGTGAACAGGGACAAAAAGCTGATGCTAAATGTGCCCACATTGGCTGTCCTTGTGCAATCCTTGAATAAAAGAGTTTTCTAAAGCATAAGTACTTACACGACCTGCCAAATTGGCCCTCCACATATTTGTGGTGATTGCTTAAAAAGGTAGTTCCAGATGTAAATTTGGGGAGAATAAATCAGTATAAAAAATGATAGACACTGTCCACTTCCTTGGTAAAGGGTCTTAGTCATAAAGCCATTGATACTCCGTGGTGTCTTGTTTTAACTCCCAGAAATAAAAAGTTTCCCATCAGAACAAATATCTGAGATACAGCATATAACATCTTGTTTCAGTCAATCAAATGGTTGAAACTCTGCTAGTGGGTGAGATTGAGAAGAATGAAGAAAAGTCTATTGTAAGTTCCAGAATGACAAATGAAAACTTTTTTTTTCTTACCTAGTAGCAGTTCTCTGGCCAACTTCAAAGGGTCTAGCCCTGTGGAGTCTTTTAGACTGAATAAACCAACAGGTTTTTTTGATTTGGTGTTTTAACAAAGAGGTGATAGACCTCTTAAAACTCACTAGGGAAACTCTGTTTGGAAATTGTTTTGTCATAGCCCATTTTTTAAAAAGCTTTTATGTAGCTACTGCAGTTTCTCAGAGCCTTAAAAAATCTGAAGTTGTTTTTGAAATTTAGAAAAGGAAGATCCAAACCAAAAATTTCAGTTGTCATTGTTTAATTATATTGATTGTTTATAATTCATAGTACAAGATGTATCCACATATAAAAGAACATTTTAAAATAGTTTTAGGCTGGGCATGGTGGCTCACGCTTTTAAACCTAAGCACTTTGGGAGGCTGAGGTGGGAGGATTGCTTGAGCTCAGGAGTTCAAGGTTGCAGCTAGCTATGATGGCACCACTGCACTCTAGCCTGGATGACAGAGTGAGATGCTGTCTCAAAAATAAAATAAAATAAAATAAAATGAAATGAAATAAAATAAATAAAATAAAAATTTGCTTTAATTGCAAATAGTTGTGAACAAACCATCACTTGAATGACCTAAAGCTCTTGTGTTTAGTTTAATGTGTAAATATTCATGAAAGAAAGGAAAGGTAGGCCACCTGAAAGTCTCTAGTTAAAAAAAAAAAATCACGCTGAACTAGTTGAAGGATAATCTTGAATCATTCTATATATAGTAATACATAATAGTAGATTTGAACTTTGAATTTTAGTTGAGAGCAAGGAGTAAATTGGGAGAGGAACTACTGATGGATTCTTGAGAGGAAAAGGGCCTCGGAGAAATATGACATGCATAACGGGATCCTTGATAACTGTCTTGTCCTTGCCTGTCCTGAGACAGTGAGAATACAGGGACAGAATTCTCTTTGGACAAAGAAGGTACAATCATTTTTTTATCAGGCAACAGCAATAGGTAAAGTGCTACCAAAGCAATTAAAATATATAGGGGGGAGGTGTAAAAAATAAAATACATAATTAAGTAAAGGCTCTTGGTGGCTGAATCAATGTCCTTTATACCAAGCATGGCAGCACCGAAATGACTTAACAAACTGCCAAATCCTGGCTGGAGTTGACAATAAAATTCTTGTGAATATAAAAACAGATGCAGTGCAAGTCGAAATGGTTTTTACTTAGACCAAGTTGCAAATATCAAAATGGAAATTGTCAATGTTAGATAAATGATAACTATTGTCACTAAGGCACTGCTGCAGGTACACTGGAAAATGGAGAACTGTGTAGGGGCCAGAATGGTTTCAACTGCTCCATCAAATTACTTAGGGAGTTCTAGACTTGAAATAGAGAATGGGTGCGTGATTTGCTACATGATTTTAAGCAGCACTTAAATGCACTCGTGGGTCGCGTCGGGCGCCATGTCTGCAGCCAGAGGCCGCCGCCACTTCCGGTGTCTTCTGGCTCCACAGCCTGAGGCGACGGTTCCGGAGCCCGCAGGTACCCCGGGTTGTGCCAGCTGCCTCTGCCGCCTCAGCCCTCCTCAGTGCCGCCCACTCCTTCTGCCCGGCCCCAGCCCCGGGTGCCGGCCCCGACCCCAGTGAAGATCATGTATCAGGCAGATAAAAATCAACAAGAAATCCCATCATACCTCAGTGAAGAACCAGCAGGAGGTTCAATGAAAGATCATCCACGGCATGTTGTCCCGTGTGACTGGGGGTATCTTCAGTGTTACAAAGGGAGCTGTTGGTGCCACCATTGGTGGTATGGCTTGGATTGGTGGGGAAAGTCTGGAGGTGACCAAAACAGCTGTTACAACTGTGCCTTCCATGGGACTAGGGCTGGCGAAAGGGGGTGTGTCTGCCATGGCTGGAGTAGTTACAGCTGTTGGGTCTGCTCTTCTAAACAAAGTGCCCTTAACAGCAAAGAAGAAAGACAAATCTGACTAAAATATACACTTGCTGTCCACAGCATTACTATGCTAGTGGCACTGAATTGCTAAATTATGTACTATAACCAAGTCACCTGTTTTGGACATTTATCTTCTAAACTGCTGTGTTGAAAGTATTGACGACTGGCTTTCATCTAAAAAGAAGAGATCAATACAAGCATAGTGTTATGAAGGTTTCTCATACTTAAGTTTCAGCTTTTTATCTGGTAAAATGTTACACATATTCAGTTGTAACTGAAGATATGGTATGTTTGAATATTTGTTGTAAATCTTTCAGTTTGACTAAAAATGTGAAAGTTGAATTCAGTAGATGAACTTTACAGTTTCATACGTATAATGTGCCAGGAAACTCATCTGCCCCTTAAGAAGGGAAACTTCTACTATGTAAACTGTACCTTTGGTGTGCCTAATAGTTTCAGATGTTTTAGTTTTTTTATAACCATAGTTGATTAGGTCAAGAGGCATTCTTTTCTTATTTAAGTTGGCAAAAGTAGCAGGAATTAAAGAAGTTTAAAAGAAAAGATAAATGGTTTTATGATACTGAGTGTTAACCATCTTTTGTTAGATATGCATTTTATTAATTTAATTATTGATGCCTTACAAAAGAAAACATCTTTTTCTAATACTCTAAGTATGTGCAGTTCTTAGAATTATCTATGGATTCTTTTAAAGATTATGAAATTAGGTTTCCCTCTTTAGAATCTCAGGTATAGTGGGATAAAGGCATTTCTTGCTGTCAGTGGTAAGATAGTGCTTGTTAACTGTCTTGTTAGTAGTTAAGATCAAATTATACACTTCAAAAAAAAATGTACTCTTAAAATATATTAACATTTCTAGATGTTCATTTCAAGATGGTGACTGAGAACATGTTTTGGTCTCTCACTCTGTATCATTCAGGGACCATTAAGAAAACAAACCATTCTAGGTCTTAAAAATACATGTATATTTAATACAGGAGATTAGTTACCACATGATGAAAATGCAAAGAAGGAAAACCGAAGGGAGTGAGAGAAATAAAAGATATAAAACAGCAGGGAGCCACTATTTCTATTGCTCTGGTAACAGAGCTCAGAAGGTAGGGCCACCTAGCTGTGGTTCCAGGTTTAATGTGGGACCCTAAAAGGAGACACTAAGTGGGTACTGAAGCCATGGAGAAAACAAAGTCATTGCTAGAGACATCGAAAGAAACAGCGGGAGAGGAGAGAAATAAATACTCTGGCTTTTCCCCTCCTGCAATCTTCTAATCTTTGCAAGCATCCGTGATTAGTAAACTGACCCAGAAGTAGACCAGGGAACCTGGAAACTGAAGCCTCCTGCAATATGAAGCAGAGAGGCAAAAACTGAGCAAACAGACATTCAATCGTTCTTTGTCAAATCTCTAAAAATACATGTGCAACATGCGTACGTATGTAACTGCTCTTGAAAATAAGACATAGAACTCAGCAGACCAAAATGTGTGATGAATTTGTGAACACTGGAAAGCAGATGGGATCAAATTAAATAGAGAAATGGTAGCTCAGAATGTGTGAAGGGGCCACAGACAAAGGTAGAGGAAGCCAAGCATAGTTGAGGCCTAGGCATTGGATAGGATCATTATTTGGAGGTCAATTCATAAGGAGCATAAGTACATACTGGGCTTTATTCATCTCCCTACTTTGGGCCACAAAACCTAGAAAGAAAGTCTTCCGCCAACTAGGAACGATGAAAACAGCACTCTGGTTGAAGAGAAAGGGCAGTGCTCCTGATGGTTGGTGTGGCTGAGATGAAGGGGAACACATATGATCGTGAGAACAGTCACCGCCCAGGGGCATATCCTGCCCCTCCCCCTTTCTCACTGAAAACAGCATGGCATGCAAGCTATAGCAGCAGCTCCTACTTTCTCCCAAAGAACTACACTAAGATTCTTTGGGCAATCTAATAAGGACTCTCAATGATAAAGATGAATGCACAATCAAAAAAACATACTTAAGAAATGCCAGCATCATAAATGGAGGTAATATACTCAATACCAAAGCAAGCAGAGTTAGTAGAGCAACCAGAATAGAATTTTAAGATATATAAAATTAATATTATAAATAAGAAAGGATATTGTGTCCATGACGTTAGTATGGATAGTTATAAAACTAAAAGGGCAGGTAAATCCAAATGTATCATTCATACTGAATATCAAGAAGGGAGAATGGAAAAATCCAGAATACAGGTTTATCCGTTTTTCCCAATAACTCCTCTCCTATTAAAAGTAAAAACTTTCAGTTTAAATCTTGGCTTTTTTAAAATGAGGCAAACTGAAAGCAACTAGCCCAACAGGAAATATAGCTCCTACATTTTTGGTACAAAAAATTATAATATGAAACCCATTTAAATTAAATTCTTCCACCTCAATACACCACAATCGAATGCCACCTTTGTGAAAAAATCTATTTTTTAAGCATATATTGCCCTCAATGCTTTGCTTCTCAGTGACTTCTCAGAGAAGTGTGTGTGTGTGTGTGTGTGTGTGTGTGTGTGTGAGTGTGTGTGTGTGTGAGTGAGTGAGATGTACATCAAAGTCAGACTTGCAGATGAAGGGCCCCATCCTGCTATCAGTTTTATCCAAAGCTCCCCAATACATCATGGGGGCTCAGAGCTCAGCTGGGTGGATTTCTTGTTATCAGAAAAGCCTTAGAAGTAGAGGCATATAAGATCCATAGAGATGCCTTGCTAGAATCATTAATATGGGTTTTCCCTTCTGTTAATATCCTAGAGGCTGATCTCCTGTTTTTACTCACTTTCAACCTGACAGGCACCATTATAACTCCAATTACAAGAATAGAGCTCACTGGACTTCATCAATTTTAAGATCAAGTTTTTATCATCCTTGAAATCACAAGGCATCTTACAATTAATGGCATGTCAGCTTAATTGGTAACTTTCTTTTTTCCTTAGGAGTACATAAATAATCATGAATATTACAATCTGTGGCATCTTAGAGTCAGTGAAATTTGGATTTTGTTTACATGCTTATTTTCACCAACACAGAAAATGTGACTATCTCATTAACTATTCCACTTGTCATCCGTTGTCCACTGAATAAGTATTTGGGTATGTTTGTAGGCTGGAATTTTTATTTTTAACAGTAAAATGTTTCCAGATGCATATTTTATGGGATGCCATAGAGCTGTGTTTCTTAAACTAGACTAACTAGCAGAATTACCAGAAGAGTTAAACAATATGGATATCCGAGCTCTCCTTCTGAGGTTCTGGTTTTGGATGTAGCTGATTATGCACTTTTAGAAAGCTCCAAGACTGATTCTGATGATCAGAGAGGCTTTAAGAACCATGCTACAGATGATGAGAATAAAAAAGAATGTCTATCTGTTCTAAAGGAAGCTATTGAAAAAATATTTTAATCTTTAATTATCACTGTCTTAAAGTAGGTAAAGTCTACTAAAAATCATCTTCTTTTATAACTAAAATTACTGTTGATTTACAAAAGTAAATTGTATCTACGTTGTGTCTTCAACAAATTTTCCTAGGACCAAGTCAACTTTATGATCCAAAAAGTATTTTAAAATTCATTTTCAGTGACAATCAACATTCAAATAGAATTTTAACCACAAAAAATTATATTAACTTGCAATGAGACTTGCAAATCAATTAAGTTCAATTTAGTGACCTTTTTATGTTGCCTCCATGGTTTATGGTATACTGATTGTACGAGATATTATGAAATTGTGCTAGTCTCCTGAAATGCTGGGTTTTATTTATTTATTAATAATTGTGGTAGGCTTTATTACACATGAGGAGGCATGATTTAATGGAAAGAGGCAGGAATCACAGGACACTTGCCATTAACTGTGTGATATTAGACAGGTCATTTAATTTCTTTTGGCCCTAATTTTCCCATCTGTTAAATAATTGAGTAGGATTATATGATCCCTAAGGTTCTTTCTACCAAGAATATTGTACGGTTTTTGTGGAGGTGGAGACATATTATATTTATAGATTATTGACAATAACTAATTAGGTTGCAACGTAAAGTTAAGAGGCAAGTTTGCTCCTGGTGACTTTGAACTGTGATAATTCAGTGCACTAATAATGAGTTTCAGGGAAAGAATTTCAAGTGAATTGAACGTCGAGAAAGAAAAGATTAGAAAATTAGAGAAATCTAGAAACTAATTTGAGTAAGTTCTTAAAACTAAGTTATTCCTAGGACAGAATTAAATGCAGAAGTTATCTTTCAAAAAAAAGAAATTTGGAAGAAACTTCTTGATCAAATAAAAGAAATAAAAAGTTAAATTTAGACATAAAAGTGAAAGGGGTCGTATCAGTTCATCACATTATCCAGAGCTAAAGAGAGGGCTTTTCTTCCCTCCACCATGGCTTAAGTGCCTGAATTTCACACTAGACCAAGATGAACCAATCACTGGTGTCAGATGATCTTCATATCCTGATTGACTTTAATCTAAATTGCTGCTTCTCCTTCAACCAGCAGGGATTAGATTAACAGATGGATTAACATCAGTCAGAGTCCAGACCTGGAGCTGGAAGTGGGTCAATTCTGTTCAAATTACATGCCTGCTGCACGGTGGTGGAAGATTGATCCCCAAAGGTTACCCTGGTTGTAGGGGGAAGACACGAATGAATACTTAGTAGGCCACTAACAAACGTTTACTTCTAAGCTGAACATGTATTTTTGCATCAACCTTGGAGAAAAATAAGAAGCTTACAACTCCAAGATTTTGTCCTGGAGTAGAGATTCACAAAAGGCACGGAAGTTAAAAATATTAACCAAGAGTAGTAAAGGAAGGACAATGTAAATAAACTTGATCTAACATGTGTGACAACAACAGAAGGGAGGTTAAGAGTTTGGGTGAGAATACACAGGCTGAAATCTCAGTTCATTATAGCTATGTGACCTCTGTCCTTCCTCTGTATTAAGGCCAAAGTAATAATATTTATGTTATAGAAGTTTTATTTTGTGAGAATTACGTGAGAAAATGTATGCAAAATGTTTCTCAGAGTTGGCTGTTGATATATCTTAGATGTTAGCTGTGGCAATATACTGATGGAACTGATAAAAGCAAAAAAGACCATCATTCTGAAAAAGCTCCAAATGAGGATAAGAAAAGAAAGGTAATTCTCAGTAACAATTATGTCAGTTAAAAATATAAAACCTCAATGCCACAAAAAAACTGCACTTAATTATTGTGCTTAAAATCAGAGAACTGACATTTCTTTGCAAAATGACTTGAGAGTTCATGGCTAGAATATGATGCTTCGTTTAGGGCATGCCATACAATTCAGAAATAGATACTGGTTAATTGAACATAGATTACTAGAGAACAACTGAGCAGGAAATTGAAGAATTGAGTTGTGAAGAGAGATAAAAAGAAAAGTGAAACATTCAGTTGTCAGGGAAATCTTCCTAACTCCAAGAGGTATTAATCCTCCCTAAGAAAGTGATGGAAATTTTAATATTTGGGGACCTTAAAAATAAAATTGCATATCTAATTCACCTAGGGCCAGGCAGACATAAAATAGGCACATAATAAATGCATTGGATACATGAAGTTCTTTAAATTATTGCATATTAACTAATTTACCAAATGTGCATCGAGGTGCCTGCCAGACCTTGTTCTAGGAGCTTGGAATATATTAGTGAACAAAAGAGACCAAAGCTGCTGCCTTCCTGGAGTTTATATTTATTAATATTACCTTTCTAATAATTTTGTAATGTCAGAAGTCTCCTCTCTTGGAAATGTAGATCGTTTGAGGGAACCTTAATTTCCTATGGCCCAGAAAATCAAGTTTTTTGTTTTAGTTTAATCCCTAAAGTTTAATTAAATAAATACAAATTACATGAAATATCAGCATTGAAAATAGAGGTAAAAGTGTGTCAGTTGTCAACACTTAAATATCCACAATCATTTTGAGTTTTAAAACATATTAATATTTCATTTTTTAAAATTCCTGCAGATTCATTATATTCTTGGCATTAGCTACTGGTACACGGAGATATAATGTTATTTTATTCGGGTTGGTTTGGAGGTAGCAGCATCTTCGTTCAAGGTCTCATCTCCTGCACAGCACCTTTTTCAAAGTAGATACGTTGTATTAATATATATCTCTTGAATGAGTGTATATAACAAAGCCTTAGCATAATGACATAGGGTTAAAAATATTATTTCTCTAACATCTGTGACAGAATTCCTTGGTCAGAAAACTGTATTTGTTTGGAAAATATATCTTAATAATTTGACTTGGAAGTAAAAATTTCATTCCAAGGGATATGAGTAAGGATTTCTTGTTATTCCAGAGAGGCGGGAGCAAAGGAAGAAGAGACTGAGTGTGGCGGATCTAGTCAAATGGCAGCGTGAGATGTAACCTCTTCCCACGACCTGGTGAAACTTTAGGAACGTTTTAGAATGCATAAAATTGTTGATTTGAATTGATCTTTTATGGAAATTAGCGAAGAAGCTGAATTCTGGACCTGGAGCAACAGAGGTTGAACCAAGGAAGCGTATTCAGTGAGAAGATCAGATCGTGAGTTGTCAGAAATCAGTGGAAAATGCAGAATTTCCTAATTATGAAAATCAGTTTATGTCATATGTGCCTAAATCTTTCGTAGGGAGCATGTAGGAGAGGGCAGGGAGACTCGTTGCTTGGTTGATGGCTGTACGTGAAGGTAGGAAGGCATTTGGCTGACTACTGAGTTACAATATATTCAAAGAAAACTAGTAGTACATCTCTTCTCCACTGCTTGGCGAATCTGTCCTTCAATAATTCAGCCAACTGCAGCTGAACATCCTTAGGCTAAGCATTTCTCATTGGTGTTTGAAATGTAGTGATTTGCACTGGTGTTTGAAAAGTAGTGATAGATATATCCTGACCCTTTCTGACTTTCTTGGGGATTGATAATAGCAGCTGACATTTATTGAGCATTTACTACATGTCAAGTGTTGTTAATGCTTTATAAGCAATAGCCTTTTAATCCTTGCATCAACCTGTGAGGTAAGTACTGCTTTTATTTTCATTTTAAAGATGAGGAACTGAGACGTATAAAGGTTAATTAGCTTTGCCAAGACCACACAACTAGAAAGTGGTGAAACATTTTTTGTTTGTTTTTTTGAGGTAGGAATTTGAACTCTGACAGTCTAACTACAAAACCTGTGTTCTTAGAGGCCATGTTTATTACTCGCATATCCTGTGAATGCCCGATGTCTCATATTTAAAAGATAGAGGGTGAGGCATATTTAGGAATGTATTCAATTTCCAGATTAATGTTACCTAGATCTGAAGAGTGGTTTCCAATCCATAGCTCACAGGCTTCTAGAGTGTCAAATAATTTTTTCAAGGATGGTGTGAATCCATATGTGCCCTAAATACTTTCTATAAATAATATGAGTGGTCACAAAATCTTAGTCATCAAACATCAAGCACCCAACATACCAGGCTGACAGGAAATTCCGTCATAGTCACTACTGAGTTTCCTTCCCCGTGTTTGTATTAATGTCCTTAGGCTTTGTGCGGCACCACAGCATGAGGAAGCCCCTGTGTTCCCCACTGGTCACCACTGCAAGGCCCAGCCTGTGGTCCCTTTGCACCCCGCTGCTCTCTGGGGCTCCCAGGTGGCCAGGATCCCTGTGGTTTCAGGACCTGCCAGAATGTGGTCTTCAAGCAAATTTCTGTTTTCATCCCTCTAAAAATTCCTAAGACCGGGTAACTTGAATATTTTTGCTTTTGTTGGCCTAGCAACTATTTCTTATTATGGCAAAGCACCTTCATTTCCTTTCAGAATGCACCTCTTCCTATCTTCTTTTGGCTTATGTGGGAATAATCTTTTTTGAAGCAGACATGTGACCCAATCTGGGCCAAGAAGGGCATTCCATTCCTTAGACCACAGTGATTGGCTAAGAGATAGGCAGGAGCCTGAAGCTAGGCCAGTAAGACTCAATCCAGGAATGATGGGAGTATTGGTACAGAGGCTGTCTCTGCCAGAGTCAATAGGCCTCCTAGAGATGCTGAGAGACAGGGAGAGAGCCTGCAGGGGAGAGGGGTTGGGCAGAGACAGACAACTTAATTTCACCTTTGGTTTCAGCCATGCCTGGATTTTCCAGGGGATCCAATAAATAAGCTTTTGTGGTGATTTCACTTTGAATTGCAATGGAGAGTTGTCACTGAAAGATTTTCACTGATACTCTAAACTCCATGCTTGAATAAAGTAGAGGGGAAAATTAAAAAGTAATCAAAACATACATTAAAATCTCAAAAAGTTACTCTTCCCCATACATCTTATACATATAGTAGAAATCATTTATTCAGACTATATGGAAAAAACCTTTTCAAAATTAATGACAATTCTAGAGTTTAGAGAGCTTAATTAAAAAATGCATAATAACAACAATCAATTTGATTCATTCTCCAAATTTTCAGAATGTATCCTTTTCGGTTTTCTTTCTGTTATATAAATTACGGAATGAAATGCACAAAAACACACATTTTAACCATTGCAATTTAAGTCTTTAAAACATTTGGTACTTGCCAAAATATACAAACGGCTAAGACTGATGTGTGGCATTGTCAATTATTTGACTCATATCATCCTGTCAATACTACTCATTTGCTCCTGCAGTATAATGTCTTCATTGTATATCATCTATAACAAATAGCCCTTCAATTATTACAGTGGTGTGTTTTTACAAAATGGATGATCATATAGAAAAATTGCAAAGTTCCATTTTTGCTGTTTTCATTGTTTTGACTCTCAGATAAATGACATATTTTTAAGTGTATGTGGATGCTGTTGTAATTTTTTTAAAAATAAAACATTTCTTTCAAAGACATAGTGAATTTATAATAGCTTTCTGACATTATGTATTTTCTTCATCGACAACTATTACAAAGAATTCTCCTGATTTTTTTTTTTTATTAATATTTTTGGTGGAAAGAGTTCTTAGCCTTGAGGAGTTTGAAGTCACCAATGGAAGGGATTTGGTGGCCTGAACAGTAAACCACAGAAACTCCTAATACCTACAGGGTTCACCAACCACTAAATCCTTAGCAGGGTCCAAAGTTTTGTCTTTGGAGGCACAAGTTTTCTCTTGTAAATTAAAACCTTCCATGGAAGAATTTTACTTCTTACACTAAACTCTCTTCATACTTCAACCCTTCAAAAAAGAAAACATTTCATGTTCCTAACAAAAAAAAACCACTAGCTTCTGCTGAACCTGTTCAGTGTTCAGCATCCTAGACGACAGCATGAAAGTTAACACATTTACTAGTCTGAACAAATAGAATTAGTAAAAAAACAAAACAAAAACAAAATAAATCCATCCATCACCTCTTGAGGAAAATACCTGTGATTCAGAATTAGGTAATTTTAGGATTAAGTTTTGTCAGTTTCTTTTCACACCTCTCCTTAGAGGGAAAAAATAATCCACAGCTGAAGTTCCACATATTTACAATAAGGAGTATTTCATTTTAATCCTTGGACAATGAAAGCTGCTTTAGTGTGTAGTTTTTCTGCCTGTGTCTATGTGCACTAAGCACACACAGAGACATTTCTGCACCATTTTTTACCTCCACTTGCAGGTAACTGCTTTGGAATGAAAAGCCATTTATCTGGGCTGGAAATAAAAGAGTTGGCAAATTTGGAACAACACGTGGAAGATAAGATGTTCTAAACAGCAAACAATATATAAAGAATATATATAAAGAAATATTTTTATATAATTTAATTGAGTTATTATTCAAAAATTACTATAGTTTTTATAATAATTATAAGGGAAAAACATGCCCTTTGCAAAAATCTCAGAAAATACAGATATTTTTAAAAAGTAAACATTTCCAATAATCCCAACACCCAGTGATAGCCACTTTTATGTTGGCATACGTCTTTCTAAATTTTTTTAATGCAAACACAGACACAGACACACACACATACACATTTGCAAATATAGGATTGCAGGAAATGATTTTTAAGAAGAAAAGTAATAATTTGAAAAATCACTTTGCTGTGATATTCTACATCATTTTTTGGTTATCAACTGAGAATGATAAACTCCCCAAGCAACTGGCATTTTATTTTGTAAACTACACTCACAAAAGTACATAGAGACACCCACTGTGAATTGTGTTCCCCAGCTTGAGTCTCTTTGGTTTACTCTGCTTCAAAATTACACTCTTGTACTTAACACATCTACCAGCCACCTGGAAGAAGTGCCAGTATTGTCCATGTGCTCGTATATTATACTCATAGCACAACAAAAAACAAATTGTGTCCAGCATAATTCATTATTTCCCCTTTCCATATTTTTCTTACCGTTTTCTACTTTTCTTCATTCTTTCATATCGGGCGTCTTGGAACACAGCATTGACACAGGTGGAAAATGGCTTCTTGTAGAAACTCCTGTCTTGGCCTCCATGACTACCTTCCAATTTTCCTTTTACTTCTCTTGCTATTTTTTCTCTTTCTATTTTGCTGTATCTTCTTCCTCTATGTCCCTTGATAATGTCACTCTTTCCTATGGTTCCAGCTATAGATCTTCTCTTTTTCCAGGTTTCTTCTTCTTCAATCTTTTTCTTCTGCTATCATCTAATCTTAAGGCTTTAAATATTACTTTTAAACAATTATTTCCAAATATGTATCTCAAATCTCTACTTTTTTCGAGCTCCAAAACTGTACTTACAATTGTTTACTGGGGATCTTTACTTAGTTGTCTATTTTAACTCGAATCCCTCCTGGAAAGTAGAGTCTGAGCCAAGGTAGTTTATTTTGGGATGTGATCCCAGAAACAGGAGTTGGGAACCAGAAAGAGTGAAAAAGGGATGGGGGGAAAGTTATTTTAAGGGTGTATCATCTCATGGTTTTCTCAGGAGCCTTGTAAAAGACTCCTCAGCATTGCCTACACAGAGAATGAAAGGAAGAAGCATTTATTCATTGACCGCTACCACCCATTTCTTGCTGATTTCTTCCCAAAGTCCTTATTCCCTCATGCTCTCTGGTTGCACACGTACGGATGTGAGTGGGTTTCCTTCCACAGCAGTGTCACCTAAACAGTTCCCTAAGGCAGAAAACTAGGAGTCATCTTTATTCCCTCTTCCTCATATTCCACATCCAAGTGATCACAGAATTTTGATAATTCATCCCACGAATGTCTTCATGGACATTCCTTTATATCCTCAATTGAACACATTAGTCCAGTTATTAGATTTAAATCTGTAACATTTTCTCCATGAACTGTACATACTCCAGAAAGGATATAGAGGTATAGGAAACTAAAGGATGGTCAGGTAAAAGAGGTGTTTGAATCTACTTAAATTATTTTTTGGAAAGTTTGGAGGCCAAACGATGAGAGAACCAGGGCTCCAACTGGTCTTATGATTACAGATTTTTCTTCTCCTGCTACATTGTATTACCTGTCATTCATTACGTGAATACTAATTATTGAATGAAAGGAGAGTACTAGTACAAAACAAATAATTAGTTTTGAGAATAGTGCCTGTCTAGGGTCTTACGTATTGGTTTATTTACAATTCGTCTCTACTCCACTAAAGCGTGAATTTCTTTTCCATATTTAAATAATTAATATCTAACAAGTACTTTATACTTTGGGGACCCTCAAGAAATATTAGTTTGATTGAATTAGAAATTGCCTTTTTATTCCCTCCTAGAGACATTAGTTCTCATTTGTCTTTAAACTATTAACTATTAGTAGCAACTATTAAGTACAAACATTAAATAATGTACCTCATCTCATGTATCCAATACTTGATGTTATACTGCCCTAATGTTTCATATATCACAGATTTAATATATTCCTTGTCAATGACAAAAAAAATACACCTCCCTTCATTTTTACACTTTACCAGAAAAAAAAAATCAAGAAATCAGTCTTTCATGAAACACGCTACTCAGCCATAACAAAAAAAATGAATTAATTCCTTTAGTAACAATCTGGATGGAACTGGAGACCATTCTCCTTTGTGAAGTACCGCAAGCATGGACAAACAAACATCACATGTACTCACTATTAAATTGGAACTAACCGAACAGCACTCATGCACAGGTGGAACTAAAACTCAATGGAAATCAAGCAGGGGGGAGAGGGGAGAAGCAGATGGATGAAATCGTTCATAATGTATACAATGTACATTATCTGGGTGATGGGCACACTTACAACTTTGTCTCATGCAGTACATAAGTAACCCATGTAACCAAAACATTTGTACCCCTGTAATATTCTGAATAAAAATTTAAAAACATTCCATCATTTTGTGCATGCTAAACATGTACAATAAAAAAAAGAAATATATAAGAAATAAGCAGTTTGGTAACAGTTATATTTTCTGTGCTAACTTGTTCGGACCATGGACATTTTGAGATAAGCACAAAATTTTCAATTTTTTTTTCTTTTCTTTAAAGAGGCAGGATCTCTCTGTTGCCCAGGCTGGAGTGCAGTGGCATGATCATAGCTCACTGTAACCGCAGACTTCTGGACTCAAGTGATCCTCCTGCTTCAGCCTCCTGAGTAGCTTGGGCTATAGGCACATGCCACCATGCCCGATTAATTTTTTTCTTTTTTTTTTTTGAGACAGAGTCTCACTCTGCTGCCCCAGCTAGAGTGCCGTTGGCATCAGCCTAGCTCACAGCAACCTCAAACTCCTGGGCTCAAGCGATCCTCCTGCCTCAGCCTCCCAAGTAGCTGGGACTACAGGCATGTGCCACCATGCCTGGTTAATTTTTTCTATACATTTTTAGTTGTCCAGATAATTTCTTTCTATTTTTTTAGTAGTGACGGGGTCTTGCTCATGCTCAGGCTGGTCTCAAACTCCTGAGCTCAAAGGATCCGCCTGCCTTGGCCTCCCAGAGTGCCGATTAATTTTTAAAAAACATTTTTGTAGAGATGGAATCTGGCTATGTTGCCCAGACTGGTCTTAAACTCCTGTGCTCAAGTAATTTTCCCACCTCGACCTCCCTAAATGCTGGGATTACAGGTATGAGCCATCATGCCCAGGCAATTTTCAAAATGTTTAATGAGCAGTTTGGAGTCACCACTGACCATTCAGAGAAGACTCTAGCTGGAAGACTGGAGGAAGGTCCTCAAGGCCTCCTGCTTAGCCAAGCCTTAACCCTTCAGTTGTTGGATCATGGACAGGTCCTTGGAGTCTCAGAGGAGGGAATATGGCCACTGGGGTGACGGAGAGTGTTGGGAGGGAGGGTTTAGGTAGTGGCTCTTTACAGGTGTGGGGATCATGGGAAATCAATCCATGTTCATAGACATTTGGAGATGGGTCTCCTTTGGGAATATTTCCATGTCTTATTATATCAGGAGTCCATACAAAAAAACTGGACTGAAAATTGAGGAATATACCAAGTGCTTGACTTGGCTGTATCATATTTTGTTGCATTAACTTGGACAAGTAACTTAACCACTTTGAGCATCAATCTCCTACTTGGAAAATGGTGACTAGCCCTGTCTGTCTCATGAAACTATTGTTATTAGAAAGTGTTTTGGAAACTCAAAATACGCTAAAGAAATTTAATGTAATATTATCATGGCACCGAATTTCTCAGATTAACCGTTTGTTTTTAACTTTAGAAACCTAAAACCTATCTCTATTTACTTTAATTCTATTTTGAATTATGTTCTCAAAGGTATTTCTTTTGTTTCTATTATGGATAGAAATATTTACTATTGAGACTAATTCATTCAAAATATTTTATATTCTTATAATGAATTGATTTTGGTAGAATCATTTGTTTCTTAAAATCTTAGTTTATAATTTTTGGTTGCACTAAGAATAACCTCAGTAAATTAAAAACACACGCACAAAATGCTTAGACCTATAATATATACTTCTGCACTAAGCTGCTGTATGATGATAAGACATTCATGAACAGCAGTGACACACATTTATACACACTTAGAAAGGATAGACAGAAGATGGGACAGGCAGGCACATGACACCAGCTAAACACATGAAGAGTATTTAGGATTCCCTGAGTTCTAATGTAAAGGAGACAGGTTTGCATATGCAAATTTATCCTTTTATAGCCTATAATTGTGAAGTTCCTGGGAACTTTGACCAAGAGAAATTTTTTTACTTGTTTCTTCCACAGTACGAAGTAGGATTTTTATTAAAGTGCCTATTTTTTTGAAAAAAATCCTTATATTATCGAAGAATTTTCCCTTTCCCTAACAAAACAATAATAAACAATATTTTAAACAATGAAGCTACAGTTGCCTTGTAATGTTGAATATTACCCTCCTTTGCAAGAGAAAATATATTTCAAATGTCTTTGCAGACTAATTTTATGTTACACATGTCAACAGAAAGAAAGCAAGCTTGTAGGTTCCTTCTATTTCTTTGAAGACCCACAGTTTATCACTCTTTTTTTGACATGTAGTCATTATGTTGTTTATGAAAGTCAACCGTAGCTCCATAGGAGGTGTCTAAGAGATTTCATAGTAAGGTATAAAAGCTTCTTCCTTAGGAAATTACCTCAAAAGCATGCAATTTACCAACCCCTAGAGACATTTTATTCTGTAAATAGCTTTGAGAGAGCTCCCTATGTTAATTGCAGCTGAAACTGGACTTAAGTATATCAGAAAAATACTGTAAAATTACTTCAAAATTTTCCTTTTTAGAAAGGCATATGTATTTGATAAATTTACAACTTTCACAATATACAGCGTAATAAGATTACCTTCAAATTCCAAATGAAAACCTTCGAATCCGCATCAACTTACAGACACAGTGCCAGATGAAAATAATAGGCAAGTAACTATAAGAGAAGTATTTAGTATTTTGCCTCTAGTTTGTATATGCCTTTATAGGACCCATTTATTAATTCCACATCTAGATTTATTATGCTAAACAAAATAAAAAGTCCAAAGTTAAAATTTTTTTGGCTTCTATTCTCCAAACTTTGTCAACAAAGACTTTGACCTATTGTCAATCTAATGAAACTGATACTTTATTCCTATCCCTTATGCTAAGAAATGATTATAAATACCGTGACCAGACCAGAAGGAAGCTAGTAACCAAAGTGCTTACAAAGGAGACATCTATCCCAATTGACAGACAGCTCAATCTTCATCTTTGAACCAGTGCCTGTGGGTTCACAGCAGTAAAAAGATGTGAAATGCATTCTTTTTGTTCTCCTTGTCCTTGCTTTAGTATGCAAGAAAACAAATACATAACCCTAAACAAAGAGCTCATTCCAAAGAACGTCCACTTCTGGGCAATAACTGAAAGCATTGAGTGTAAGGCTTTCCCGTCGGAACTAGGCTGTGTTGTTAATCTTTCAATCCAAGACGACCTTTCTTTGGCTGATTTTTTTTTTTTTTTTTTTTTTTTTTTTTTTTTTTTTTTGCTTGTAGATGTTGAAAGTGCTTTCAGGTCAGATGCAAATACAGATGCATTACCACTGACAGGCTTGTCAGTCCTCTCGTGTTTAAAATGCTTTCTGGCACTTAGGGTTTTGAGACTCATAATCATGCCTTTTCACGTTAAACTATAAAGTTCTTTTATGGCTGTTACCGGCCTTTCTGTGGAGGCCTGATGCAGTGAAGCCTGCAGTTCCTGCTTAAGGCTTTGAGCACAGAGCGTCTCCAACAAAGGGCACTAAAATCTACTGCAAAACAGATTATTTTTACTCATAAAATAGTCCCAGGAAGAACAGTGTATTCATAAAGACCACATGGAAGTGAACTTAGTGTTTCTCAAGTTAGGTTGTGCTTATCTGTCTCCCCAAACAGCTTATGGAGATCTAAAACAGTTGTCTAGCACAATAAATCTCTGCAAACTGCATTGTCGAAGCAGACACTGTCACGGTGGAAGTAAATGAACATGATTTATATTAACAATTCAGAATTTTTTTTTTTTTTGTAAATCAAAGAAAAGCTGAGACTATTTCTATTTCGCATAAAACTGCAGTAATATTACAAGTAACTACAAAGCAATTGTTTCTATAAATATTTCCTTGTTATTTCCTTCTTTCTAATCTTGCTGATATGTAGCTTGACTATTTGGCAAAGTGATGCTGACTTCATTCAGGATAAGAACAAGGCTGATTGAATGGTACCACCTAAGTAGTTCCTAATAATGAAACTGTTGAATGTTTCTTCTTTTTTTTAGTATTTCCCATTTGCACATTATAACAATTATGAATCATTTAAATAATTCGAACTATGAACTGTTCGTTTCTAAAGATAGTTGTTAGACATTCACAAGATCAACTGCATTTATAAACATTTTATTGTATTTTCCAATTATACCTAGAACTTGGAATTAGATTTGACAATCTGGCTGGGAACAAGTAACCTGAAGCTCACCTGGTCCAACTGACTTTGTCAAAAAGAGGCAAAGTAAAATCACCCACAATAATTTCCTCCAGAAGTTTATAAAATCAAAATCTGACTCTTGTGAAATAGTGAGTTAGTGAATGTCGGAGGTTGCTTATATATTGTGGTGTCTATGTACACCAAGAAAGAATTCATACCTTTATTGGTATAAATCAGTGGTTCTCAAATTGTGATCTCAGGACCAGCTTACATGGGAACTTGTTAGAAATGCAAATTCTCAGGCCCCATCTAGACCTACTGAATCAGAAACTCTGGGAGTGGGGGCCCAGCAATCTGTGTTTTAACAAGCCCTCTAGGTGATGCTCACTACAATGGACAACCACTGGTATAAATAAATCGAAAGGAATCCCATCACTGTTGCTTTAGGCTTATGAGTAAGTTAAAGTAACAATATCATAAATCTGAATGAAATCTACATGGTTTCTTTATTTATACCTTTCATTTGGGGATCATGGAGAGATGAAGTCAAATTTTAAAAGTGAAATCTAAAAGTTTGATGCTGATTTAAGCAAAGTCTTTTTATTAATGGTATTGCAACACCATCAAATCCCTTTGTTTTCACTTGTTTTGAGTTCATTTAACAAAAAGAAGGTGTCTCTAACTTGCTGAAAACAATGTAAATTATAGATATACCAAATATTTTTATTGCTGTTTTAATTTTTTTTCTTTCTGTACAACTGCCTGGTTTCTGTTTGTTGTTTGTCATTATCAACTGCCTGCCAAGGTATAGAATTTTGTAAGTGAAAGAATTCACCTCCACAGAGAGACCTCTACTAGAAATCAATACCTCTGTAAAAGTCACTCACTTTCTAGAAAATTTCTAGAATTTTCTATGTGAAGAGAGCAAAGGATTCTGCAAGGACATGGATGATTCGTGAAGTTGTACTTACTCGTGGGGAAAGGCTGGTTGGTGTTTTATGGATGCAAGACAACCTTGGGATTATTATTCATAGAGAATGGTATGGTTTAGAACTCGAAGAAGAAGAAAAGAGGAACCAATAAGGCAAAGGGCAATTTTAAAATGTAAACTTTAATAAGCTTAAGGGAAAAGTAGGGGATTTCACTGGAAATTGAGAAAGAAGTGTAGCAGAATTGGCCATTTCCTAAAGGGAAACAGTAAGCTCCATTCTTCCTTTCACATCTGGAGCCAGGTAAGTGATATGCTCCTCACGTTCAGGGGCTTGCAGGGAAATCATTTCTCTTGGGCTCAGGGGCACAGTGCATCTTCTCCGTAGTTTGGTACAAGAGTCATAAACCAGGATTCAGAAAAAATTGAGTTCTATCCTCTCTGATCTCTACTTCTGGCTTAGAAACTTTGCAAAAATAACCCAATAATCCCTACCTCTGCCCTTTCTCATGAATTTTAATTTGTTCTCTTATCTGTCAAAAGAAAGGATGTACCAGAGAGATCTGCCGGTGACATCTAGCTCAGCTATTCTCTGATTTTCTCTTTCCCATTGCTTGGCTTTTAGAATGAAAACTGTAGACAACTTCCTAGCTTAAATAAACTAAATTAACTTTAAATATAACTTATTGTTTTGTAGAAAGTCGATGATTTGGGCTGGTTAGCAGGAAATATATTGTCTGAGTACAACTTCCAACACTGGTGACAGATTTATATTTAGCCACCCACTCTTTCCTTCTATCTTCCTTGTGAACAACGACACATATTGACTGGCAAGGGTTACATGTTGAACTTTCAGTTATGAATCAGAGAAAAGCCTCCACTATAAAGTTCACATTTATGGCTTTGACCTCATTAACACTGAACTTTGACCTCTAACCAGCTGAGCTAACCAGCCACAAATACTTAACTAGCCTAGGATAAAAGAAAGTTCATTGGTTGTTCAGCCCAATTGCATTTACCAGATGCATGTATTTGGATAAGCCACTTAAACTCTCAGTTTCCTCAAGTGTAAAATGGCCACCATGACTTCTTGCAAAATACCTGTGAGGTGCTTTGTTATAATACATTTAAACCATGTAGATCAGATTCCAGTGCTTAGCAAGTCCTCAATATTTGATAGTTAAATGACAGTAGAGATTGAATTGGAAAATGGGGATTACCATTTAATGTATTAAAAACTTAAAATAATACACAGATCATGTTAACATACAAATGTGGATACATCTCATATTTGCAACTGGAAGAAATGAACCTAAAGGCAGACTAATGTAGTCCCTTCCTCTCCTTGCCCCATAAGTAACCAAATGTAAACCAGTCAAAATGCAAATAGTATGACAGTAACCTGGCCAGGATTCCCAAACTCATAATTCTATCCCTCTATGGGATTTCTCAAGTATTAATGAATCTCAATCTATGAATGTAGGTATAAGCTATTGAGAAGGAGTCTATATAACAAAAAATAAATTTTTTAAACCTACTTTAATTTGAGGGGGGACTTCTTAGCTACCTCCTTTTCTCAGTCTCTTTCCTCAGGATACCCATTACAACAGTGATATATAAGGAAGAATTTAATGCAAGAGTGTAGTTTGCCCACAGATAGAAGAAAAAGCTGGATAAAAGGCCCCCCAGGCATGTTTATTACTATACCTGCAGAATAACTTCTTTGTATGTATGTTATTTGTTAATTTATAATAAGCACCATCTTTCCATATTTGCACAAAAAAATGGAAACTTTTGCTTGCATTGTTGACAGAAACTATGGATGTTAAGTCATATTCCATCTTTCTGTTTTCGTACTGAGTAGCAACTATCATCCAACAGCTATAACTTACCAACTACTGTTGGAGGTGAGGTGTTTTCTTTTCTAAATCTGCAGGTCCTTGAAAGCAAATGTATTCACTTTCTGGGTTCTTCAGGTAGGTCCAGGCCTTTCGGAACCTAAGAGAAAGCATGATCCCCACAACACAACTTCTGGTCAAAATAACACATGAAGATGACAGGGTGAGACATTGTGTCTTAGAGCAATCAAAAATATTTTAGTACTTTGTCTTACATGGAAAAATTTCTCCTTAAGCTGAACACACTAGCATCAAATCATCTGTATCATTTAATTTTTAAAAAACTTCAAGTTATAATTATGGATTGCTTTGTTAAATTGTATATTACAAGGCAATTTTGGCTGCTCAAGGCTCTTGGGCTTAGAGGCTGATGGTGAGAGGAGTTCTGATTCCCTCTTCTTCTCCCATAACAGATCCACTTGTATTTGGATCCTGGATATTGCTATAGAAGTCTGCTGAATGAAAAAAGAAAGATCCAAAGATGCAGATCCTGTCTAATGGCTAGACTTTTCTGTTTGGGGTCAGTTTTTCAGGAATGAGGGCCATGATATTATTAAACGCATCCTTAGAGTAAGGGGTCTGGTCTGGTGCTGATGTTGGGGTGAGGGGTGGGAAAAGAGTTGAGCTGGCAGAGGGGAAGTGCCAGGTCACACTTTGATGTTATATATGTACCTTGAGAAGAATATTGCATGTATGTACTTTGAAAGAGCCGTACTATTAAAGAGCTGGGGAGCTAGGCATGGTGGCTCACACCTGTAATGCCAGTGACTTGGGAGGTTGAGGTAGGAGGATGGCTTGAGCCCAGGAGTTCAAGGCTGCAATGAGGTATCATTGTGCCACTACACTCCAGCCTGGGTGACAGAGTGAGATCTCATCTCTAAAAACAATTAATAGAGCTGGCTTACTCCTGTAATCCCAGCATTTTGGGAGGGAAAGGAAGGAGGAACAGTTGAGGCTAGAAGTTTGAGACCAGCCTGGGCAATGTAGAGAGACCTCCTCTTTATAAAAAAAAGAAAAAGAAAAAAAATTAGCTGGGTGTAGTGGCCCACGCCTATGGTCGCTTATAGTCCCAGCTACTTGGGAGGATAACCCAAGGCTTCAGTAAGCTATGATTGTGCCACTGCACTCCAGCCTGGACCACAGAATGAGACCCTGTGTTAAAAATAATAAAGAAATAAATAGCTGAGACAGAAGTCTTTCCCATAGGTCATCCATCCACTTATTTCCATCCCAACCATCGCAAGTATCCTGGGCCACAGTACTATCATCTTTTTTGTTTTTTCTACTGCAGTAGCCTCTAATTGGTCTTCCTGTTCCTACTCTTGCCCTGCTACAATCTATGCCTCATTTAGCAGCTAGAATCAGATCATTTTATTCCTGTTTAAAATCCTTAAATAATTTTTTATTTAATATATAATTAAATTCAAACTCCTTTCTACGGCCTAAAGGCCCTGCATGGTTTGATCTCTGCCTATTTCTTGACCTCAGCTTCTCCACTTTCCTTTGCCTGCTGTGCTCCAGACGCACTGACTTCCTCTCAGCTGCTTGCACAGGCCATGCTCATTCCCCTCCAGGACTGTGCTCACTCCCTCTGCCTTGACGGGTCTCTCCACAGGTTTTCACAAGGCTAGGTCTGGCTCAGGTAATACATGACCTCATCGTCATTTCCCTGAGCATCCCATCTAAAATCGCCTCTCTCCGTTTCCAATCACTTCATTTACAGCTATCAGAATCCATGTTTTCTTGTTTATTCATTTATACATTGCCTCTCTTTCTCAATAGTGTAAGCCCCAAGAAAGCTGGGGCCCTGACACTTTTGTGTTTCACTTGATACATGGCATTCTACACAATGCTGGGCACTAAGAGTACTCAGTAAAAACATTTGTTAAAGTTGAATCATGAGAAATAATATTCCCATTTATTGGTAAGGATCAGTCAGAGTTCCAGATGCATAATATACATGGGCATTTTGAATTTTCTCCCATGTCCTGCAACATAAAACATACTGTCTTCAAGTAGAAGTTGAAATTCAGAAAGGTGGGTGACTTGCCCTGGTCACAGAGCTAGACGCGGCAGAGCTGGGTTTTGATTCTCTACATGACTCCAAAGATCATGCTTTTTCCAGCACAGTATATTATATGTGTGTGTATATACTCTCATCAATCATTCATTTAATAATTACTTATTAAAAATTGTTTGTGTTCCTGATATTGCACTGGGTATGGGGGATAAAATTATGAGAGACATGAGCCATTGTTTTCAGGAGTCTAAAGCTGGAGCTGGCAAACTTTTTCTATAAAGGGATATATATTATAGTAAATATTTTTTGTTTTGCTGGCCATACAGCCCATCTCAACTATTCAACTCTGCTATTGTAGGAAACAAGCATCTACAGACAATATGCAAATAAATGGATGTGGCTATGTTTCAATAAAACTTTATTTAGAAAAACAAGGGGCAGGCTGGAATTTAGCCCAAAGGCCATTGTTTACCAACCTCTGGTCTAAAGGGTAAAAAAGTTACAAGAGATGATAATAACTGCATTACTTGAGAAAGAACAAGGTGCTTTGGGGATCATATAGTGTTCATGGGTGAAAGCTTTTTAAGGCAAATGCAGAGGACATTTCAGTCCAACAGAACATTTCTAAGTGTGATTTCAGACTGTGACTGAATATTGTACATCATTGCATGAGTGTGGCAAGTGTTGGTAATAGCTGTCTCGAGCAGGATGGGAGTATCTGATGTGAAATTAGGCAAGAGAGATAAAAAGCAGCCATGTTATGAAACACTTCGTAAGCCAGGTTAAGGAGTTTTTATGTCAACTCTATGGCAATGAGGTACCATTTAAGCATTCAATCGATATAATCAGATTAATGTTTTTAAAAGATCACTGTGGCTACCATGTGGCAGAGCCAAGGCTGGAGGTAGAAAGGTTAATTAGGGCCTCTTTCAGTGTTCAAGGTGAGAGCTGATGATGGAAAGTGGCAATTGGTAGACTAAAAACCTCTTTAATAAATAGGATCTAGAAGTCTTGGCTGACTGGGTAGATGTGGCTGAAGCAGAGTGAGTAAATGAGGAGAAGGAGAAAAAGATCGTAGGGAGGTAAGCAAGGGCCAGACTGTGAAGAACCTCTAAAGCCAGGATGAGGAGTTTGGATTTTATTTTGAAGGAAATAGAAACCTATTGAAGGGTCTGGAGCAGACAATAGACACAGTTGTTTACATTTTGAAAAGATTATTCTGACTGTTCTTATTTGGAGAATAGATTATAAGGGGCCAATGGTGGAAGCTAAAAGATGAGGGATGAGCTGGAAGTTTGAGTGCCAATGTTCTACAGAGTTGCCGCTCAGTGAATTTGTTACTTAATAGTTCTGTAAAATTGATAACAGAAAGTCTTTTTAACGAAATCATGCAACAGAATGTTTGATTTAAACATTAAAAATATGCATAAAACTCATGGTAGAAAAGATAGAATTCACAGAAAATTTCTGGTAGAATTAAATCTTTGACTTATTTCACCAGATATTTTTGTCTATTATAATCTTTTATGCAACGAGCAACCATAAATCCTTTAAACTCTTTTTTAAGAAAAACTCTCTATACATGAGGTTATAGAAAACTTTTCATTCTTTTGGATTGTGATAAATGAACAGTGGAATTAAAATAGTGGCAGAATCTATAATAAATTGATATTTCACACACCAAAATTCCTCTGAGATGTTCTGCTTTCTCTGACAAGCCCAGCTCCACCATGGTCCTGTTAGGTGCACTGACATAACCTGACAGGGTAAGTAAATCCTCTTCTTTCAAGTTGCAACTACTGAAGGGATTGAGCCATTTGATTTTGAAGGGAAATTTATCCTCTTGAGCTTCTTATACCATGAAAGGCACAAGGTCTTCCATGGAAGCCAAGTTCTTCAAGGCATCTGGAACTCATTGCTGAGCAACTGCCCAGCTTCCCTGTATAAACATCGCCTTTCTTCCCTTCATAGTTTTTTCTGTTATAAAATTTAAAATGTTGGTGAGAAATCGAATTTTGATAATTAAGAAATATTTCCTTGAGAAATTTTTATCGCAAATTTCTTCCATCTTCATAAAGCCAAAAGATGAAAATAAGCCCTAATCAGAATACCTGTTATGCATCTAATTTCAGAGGATTTCCCTTTTTTGAAGCTATCAAATATAGATAGAGACGTTTAGAGCACATGCAAGTCAGTCGTTAAGACTGGAGGAAAATATGGATGTGTTTTTACACTTGAGCACTATTCAATTCATAGCAAAATGTCATAGATTTTTTGAGGTAAAGCATATGTGCATTCAATTAAAAATCAGGTTTTCAATTGCAGTCGCTTGATAAAGAGCAATTTTTTTTTTAAATGATGGCGATTCCAAGCAGTTTCATTTTCAGACATAATCTTCTGGTGCTGGGAGATTTGAGGTTCTTTGATAAGACAATCTGTTATACATTATAAATCTTTTTCAGACACAGAAACCTGAAGATATCTCTGTTTTCAATAAGATGCAAGACAAATAGGCAAATACCTGTGTTTGAAAACCATTTAGCACAATACCAACTAAGAAGTTGTGTTTTCATTTATGGTTTTGCTGAAAAATGTACAAATCTTGTCACTAGGAAAGGTTATGATTATTCTTCTATTTGAGTGGATCAGGTGATAATTGGGAATTTTTTTTAGCACCTAGTAAGCATAACCCCCTGTTCTAAGAGCCTTACATGCATTAATTCATTCAATCCTCAGAACAACCTTATGACGTATGTATTATTATCATTCCAATTTTATACATATAAAAACTGAGACAGAGAGAAGTTAAGTAACTTGCACAAGTTTACCCAGACAGTAAACTGCTGGGAAGTGTTCCCAGGCAGTCTGACTCTACCACCACTTTATATTGTCTATCAGCAAATTATCTAATGGTGATAGAGCAAAGATTTGGGGTTCTTTTTTTTTTTTTTTTTTGAGACAGAGTCTCGCTCTGTTGCTCGGGCAAAGAGTACCTGAGTAGCCCGGGCAACAAAGCGAGACTACAGGCTTGTGCCACCACACCTGGCTAATTTTTTATACTTTTAGTTGCCTGACTAATTTCTTTCTATTTTTTTTTAGTAGAGATGGGGTCTTGCTTGCTTTTGCTGAGGCTGGTCTCAAACTCCTGACCTCAAAGGATCTTCCCATCTCGGCCTCACAGAGTGCTAGGATAACAGGCATGAGCCACCACACCTGGTCAGATTTGGAGTTCTTAGCATGTATTTTCAATTCTTGCAACAAGATTATCTTTGTCAAGTTTCTGTTTCTCTAACTTTAAAATAGTTATGATGTGAACATTAGAGAGTTAAATGAGATAGTTTCCCCCTAAACTTTTGGGATATACTAGAATTTTGAGAATTGGTTTAGTAATTTATTTCCTCTTTTTAAATCATTAATCTGTCGATTGTTATCACTAAGAACGTTTGTGTAAGTGGAAGTCTCAACTTTTAAAGAACAGTTGCCCAAGATTCCCACTTTAAAAAATTTACTGTAAAGAAAAATATGAAATAGAAGCAAAGCTATACACAACATACATTTTTAAAAAGATTTTGTTACATTATTATATGAATAGAAAAAATACAGAATAGTACAGCTCTCTGAATTTTCACTACCTGAACACATCCATGCGACTAGCACTCAGATCAAGAAACGTAATATTACCAACACCCCAGAAGGCCCCCTCACATCCACACACACCTCTGAGTGTGATCCCAACCTTGACGTCTGTCAGCATAAATTAGTTTCTCCTGTTTTTTGTCTGTATTTTTCCTTTCAATATTATGCTTGTGAGATTCACCCATACCCTTGTGTGTAGTAATTATTCTAATTACTGTATAGAATGCTATTGTGTGAATATACCACAATTTATTTATCCATTTAATTTTTTCATGAGCATTTGGGTAATTTCCAGTTTCTATAAACAGTGCTGCTATGAATAGTCTAACGTATATCTTTTGGTGAACATATGTATGTATTTTCTTTGGATATACACTTAGAAGTAGAATTGCTAGATCGCAAAGTGTGTGTGTGTGTGTGTGTGTGTGTGTGTGTGTGTGTGTGTGTGTTTAGCTTTAATGGATAGTGTTGAACATTTTCCAAAGTGGCTGAATTAATTTACACCCCCATCAGCAGCTTTTTGAACATGTCAGTTGATTCACATCCTCACTAAATGCCAACGATGACATTACGCATCATTTTCATTTTAGTTATTGTAGCGAGTGTAGTGTTTAACAATTGTAGTTTTATTTGCCTTTATTTTATGACTTAACAACATTTTCTTTTTTTTTTTTTGAGACAGAGTCTCACTCTCTTGCCTGGGGCGAGTGCCGTGGCATCAGCCTAGCTCACAGCAACCTCAAACTCCTGGGCTCAAGTGATCCTACAGCCTCAGCCTCCCGAGTAGCTGGGACTACAGGAATGCGCCACCATGCCCGGCTAATTTTTTCTATATATATTTAGCTGTCCAATTAATTTCTTTCTATTTTTGGTAGAGACGGGGGTCTCGCTCTTGCTCAGGCTGGTCTCGAACTCCTGAGCTCAGGACGATCCGCCCGCCTCGGCCTCCCGGAGTGCTAGGATTACAGGTGTGAGCCACCGCACCCGGCCGACTTAACAACATTTTCTAATGTTTATTGGTCATCTGTCTATCCTCTTTTGTGTAGTGTATATTCGAGTATCATGCCATTTTTCAAGTGAATCTTCAATTTTTCTCTTTGTCTAATTGATTTGTAGAAGCTCTTCATAGAATACAGAGAAGCATCTTTTGTTGGCTGTGGTGTAGAAAATATTTTCTCCCACTTCAAGTTTTGACTTTTTATTGTCTTAATGATGGTTTTAAGTAACAGAAGTTCTTAATTTTCATAAAATACAATTTAATCTTTTGAAATATGTTTTGGTTTATGCTTTTCAGTGTCTCGTTTAAAAAAAATCTTTGCTTAATCCAAGATTGCAGAATGTTCTCTTATATTTGAATCTAAATGCTTTAGTGCCCATTTAGGTCTGCACTCTATCTAAAATTAATTTTTTTTTTTTTTTTTGCGTGGTATGAGGTAGAGGTCCAGACACTTTATTTTGGCACATACATAGCAATTGCCCCAGAGCCATTATTCAAAAGACAATCATTTTGCTCTCTCTGCATTGTTGTCTTGGTCATAATTTAGGTAACTACAAGTATGGATGTTTCCTCACTCTCTCCATTTTCTCCACAAGTCAGTTATCTATTCTTGTGCCAAAACATTATCATAATTACTATTGCTTTATTATAGATCTTGATAGTTGGTGTTATAAATCCTCCCACTTTGTTTTTTTCCTTCAACATTGACTTCTCTGTTTTTGTCCCTTTGCATTTCTTTACAAATGAATTTTAAAGACAGCTTGTTGATTTCTGAAAAAATAATATAAGTATTTTAATTAGGATTGTCTTGAACTTATAAATTAATTAGGGGAGAGAATTGAGATCTCTATGACATTGAGTCTTCTAATACATAGATATAGTATATTTCTCTTTTGTTTGATTCTTCTTTAATTTCTTTCACTAATGTTTTACAGCTTTCAATATAGAGATCTTAGAAATCTTATTAGATTTATTCCTAAGTATTAATGTTTTTTGATGCAATTGTAAATGATATTCTTTTAAAATTTGAATTTTTGATTCTTGCTGATATTATAATTGATATTATCTATTGATAATTGTCTATTGATATTTTATCCTGCAACCTTGATAAACTAACTTATTAGTTCTAGTAGATTTTTGGTGAGTACAGGGTAATTTCTACATAGATGGTCATGTGGTCTGTAAATAAGGGCAGCTTTACTTCTTAATTTCCAGTCTGGATGCTGTCATTTTTTTAATCTTGCGTTACTGCACTGGCTAGAATTTCCAGTACAATGTTAAATAGAAGAGAGTGAATATTATCATCTCATTCCTCAGGTTAGGAGAGAAAGCATTCAGTCTTTCAGCATTAATTATATGAGTTGCAGAAATCAAACCATGTTTGTTCAACCAGTTAATATTGTGCTGTGTGTCTCTTCTACTTCAAACCTATTATATCTAAACATCTTTCCAGGTCAATAAATACACCATATGTTTAGGTGGACTTTATTATATTTCATAATATGAACACACTATACTGTATTCAACCACTTTTATTTAGCATTATACCAGTTTTCCACTGTAAAATTTTGTTATGTTAAAACCTCTATATACATTTGTCTACTTGTTTTCTTACCTAAATTCTCAGAATTGCATCACACAGTCTTCACATTTTAAAACTTTTAAATGCATATTTCTAAATTTTATTCCAGAAACTTTTTTTTTTTGTACCAATCAGCAACATCAAAGGGTACCGGTCTATTCACATCTTTGCTAAATATTGCTTTCATCTAAAAAATTTCTTTCAAAACTGCTTAGCAGTTGAATAAGAAAAAAACTGACCAGATGCTCAAAGCCATTATTAAGTGTATTTATTTGGCTATTTGTGGAGCTGGATTTTTTTACTATTTCATATTTTTATTAATCATCTGTGTTTCATCTTCTATGGATTGTCGGTTCATGTCTTTTAAACATTTTTCAATTAAAGTGGTCATCTTTTTTTTTATCTTATTTTTTAAAAATACTTAGTCTTTGACTTAAATGTAAGGCATGAAACCATAAAAATTCTAGAAGAATATGTAGGAAAAACTCTTCTAGAAATTGGCCTAGTCAAAGAATTTGTGACTAAGATCCCAAAGACACATACAGCAACAACAAAAATAAATAAATGGGACTTGATTAAATTAAAAAACTTCTGCACAGCAAAGAAAATAATCAACAGAGTAAATAGACATTGTCCAGAATGGGAGAAAATATTCACAAACTATACTTCCAATAAAGGGCTAATATCCAGAATCTACAAAGAACTCACACAAATTAGCAAGAAAAAAACAAGCAACCCCATTAAAAAGTGGGCAAAAGGCATGAGAGAAGTTTTTCAAAAGAAGATAGACAAATGACCAACAAACATATGAAAAAATGCTCAGTGTCACTAATCATCAGGGAAATACAAATTACAACCACAATGATATATTGCCTTATCCCTGTCAAAATGGTCATTATTAAAAAGTCCCAAAACAGTAGATGCTGGCATGGATGCAGAGAGAAAGGAATGCTTATTCACTGTTGGTGGAACTGCAAATTAGGACAACCTCTATGAAAACAGTATGATGATTCCTAAAAGAAATAAATGTAGACTTATTATTAGACCCAATAATCCCACTACTGGGTATCTACCCAAAGGAAAAAGAGTTATTTTATCAAAAAGACACCTGCTCGTGAATGCTTATTGCAGCACAATTACAATTCACAATTGTAAAGATGTGGAATCAACCTAAGTGCCCATCAATTCATGAGTGGATTAGATTAACAGAATATGAGATAGATACACACACACACACACACACACACACACACACACACACACACACACCACGGAGTACTACTCAGCCATAAAAAGGAATGTCTTTTGCAGCAACTTGGGTAGAACTGGAGACCATTATCCTAAGTGAAGTATCTCCGGAATGGATAAAGAAATGCCACACGTACTCTCTAATAATTGGGAGCTAATTGATGGGCACACACAGACACAAAAAGATGTGTCTGTGTTATTTTTAGGATGGGAATAAATGAAGGGCTTCAGAATCATACAGATATGGGTTAAATGTCATTTGCCTTCTGTTTTTGTTGTGTAAACTTGGGCAAAATAAACCTAGCCTGGATTCAGGGATAAGATCTGCCTCCTGTGAAGAGTAACATTCTTGTCACCTTTCTGCAGGTACACTGATGGCTCCAGAGCAAAAGCACTAAATGTTTGTTTCAGCATCCTATTTTTCATTTTATTTTTTAAATTTAACTGACAAATAATAATTGTACATATTCATGGGGTACATAGTGATGTTTTGATACATATAATCTGTAGTGATCAGATCAGGGTTATTAGCATGTCCATCATTTCAAACATTTATCATTTCTTTGTGATGGGAACATTCCTCCTTCTAGCTGTTTGAAACTATACATTATTGTTAACTATAGTTGTCCTACAGTGGTATAGAACATTAGGACTTGTTTTGTATCCTTCAACAAATCTCTCCCTATCCCTCCCTTGCTCCTCCCCTTCCCAGCCTCAAGTATCCTCTGTTCTACTTTTTACTTCTAAGAGTTCAACTTTTTTTTAGCTTCCACATATGCATGAGAACATGTGGTGTTTAAATTTCTGTTTCTGGCTTATTTCACTTAACATAACGTCCTCCATTTCCATCCATGTTGCCATGAATGACAGGGTTTCATTTTTTTTTAGCACCTTAATGTTCATTGTTGTTGATGTTACAGCGTCTTGAAAGTTTGCTGCTTTAAGATTTGTTGTAAGGGCATTACAACAGGACAGGGTGGGGGCGTGCTGCTCAGGTGTAGTGTTACTGGTGGGGGGGTGGGGAGTGGCCTTGAGAAACATGGAACGCACTGTCCCATGAGATGAGCAGCCATAACCACAGGACACACACTTCTCCCTTAAGCTGTCGTGTGCTGTCAGCGCAGTCCTGCTCATCCCCCTCTCTGGGAACCACGCTCTCCCGCCTGCCTGGCCACCAGGCCATTCAAGGGTCACATGACTTTGCCACGCTTGCCACAGTGGGCTGAAGGAAAGCTGGGTACTCTGCTCAGGTTGTGACTCTCAGTCCCTTCTCTTGAAATTCAAAACTGGCACCAAGAAATATTTTCTGTTCCTCTCCAGGTAGTTGGATCTGTCTCATTTTAACTCTGGAGTCACAGTTGCCTTCATTTTCTGTTCCTGAGTTGTTTCAGCAGGAGAAGCTGAGACAGAGAGAAGAAGAAGGAGAAGGAGGAGGAGGAGGAGGGGCAGGAGGAGAAGAAGAGAGAAAAAGAGGGAGAGGGAAGGACAGGGAGAGGGAGGAAAAGACAGAGAAATACGCAGCAAGGAGCAGAGATGAGAACAGAGGGAGCTTCCTGATGACCCTTGAATCCCTGGTTCCAGTTTCTTCTGAGGCAAGGGTGCCTTTCTGCCCTTAGGTTCTAAAGGTCATCTCCCAATTATTATGGCAAATTCCTTTTTCTTTGCTTAAGCTAAAACAATTGGTTTCTGGTACTTACAACCAACAGATGTACACACATGATACACTCTGAGGGATGCGCAGAATGTTTGGAGCAAGAGTCTTCTCTGTAGGGGGTTGAAGCCCTTCAGCCAATAATATTTGGGAATTAATGTTAATGTGTCATTTGTGCCTCTAGGCTGGTAGGGTCTAGGGACACCTAGGTTACACATTTTAAATAATATAAAAACTAGAAACAGGCTTTGTTGTGAAATCCACATTGTCCATAACATAAAAACGAATTAATTGCTCTGTTGTTTTCAACCGTACTTGAGACTAGAAAGAAATTTCTCCCAGGAGCCCTCATAGGGGGGCACTCTGTGCAATGTACTGGAAAGAAACCCTGCCAAGCAATGATACTTTTTAGTATATTGGTCCTCACATGCAGTTTCCCAGCTTTAAGTGAGCTCTTAGTAAGGTCAAAGAAAGTAAACAAAGATTTCCCTCTACTGGGTCCAGGCATTACCTCAGAATAAAAAGTAATAAAAAAGCAGGCCATAGAAATCAAACTTCTCAGGGAAGTTACTGAACCTTGTGTTCTTTAGCGTCATTAGTCACACTGGCCATAAAAAAAAAAGCTTTGAATCAGAATTCTCCCTCCTGGGAATAGAATATACATGAATACAACACAAGAGAGCAGGCTGCTCAGAATGAACACTCCCCTAAGAGACTAGAGAACGGTGGATATGGTTTGTACCGGAGTGAACGATCTCCCTCGGGAATCTGGACAAAAATTTTGCCTGGTGCTTATGGATTTTTCTACAAATAGCCCAAGATTTATTATTTAAATATTTGATCTTTTAAAAAATATTTCTAGTACAAAAATCACACCAGGTAACCTGAGTTACCTGGTTTTTCTACTTTACTCTTTTAAATTCAGCCTCTTTCTTTGTCTCTCTCTTACTCGCTTGCTTTATCTAGCCATTGGCAAAATGATACATGGTTATGGATAAAATTTAAGTCATTCAGAAGAGTATAAAGTTAGGAGTTAAAAGTCCTCCAACCACTAAGCTTATCTTTATTTCCACTTCATAAAGCAAAGCACAGCTCACAGTTTATTATGTTTTATTCAAAAAAAATTTGATGTGTTTATTAGCATATGTGTGTGATTATACATTTCTCTCTCATAAAATGATATATAAAGTTATGCATAATATGTTTAGTGAAGAAACATTACAGAGTAATACGTATTACATACCCATTTTTATAACTATAGAACATGATAGTATATACATAAAATACATTTGGAAAAAAATAACATACCACATTGTTAGTAGTGTTTGTCTCTCAGAGGGCTGATGGTACCAAGGACTCTCAGCTAGTTCTATTGTGTTTGACTATCACAACATGCATGTATTGTTTCTTATATTTTTTAAAAGGTAGGAACAGAAAGTGAAATGATTGCCAATCTGGGGAAAACATAGGACAGACCATGCCGACTCCTTTTTTCAAAATGTGTGTCCTACTTTTCTCTGATTTGCTTCCTGTGGCTCTGTACTTTCTAGTTTGCTTCTTCGTGACTCTTGATTTTGCTATCATAATAATCTCTCAACCATCTAATAAAGATACGTAATGAATATTTTCCATCAATATCAATAATATAGCAATATTATTCAATAATATCTGCTAATGTCTTAGCAGAAGAAGATAAAAGCAAATTAACTGTCAGAATTATGCTTTATGACAATTGAACTTTAGCCCTGATCTTTTATAATATTAACATATCATGCCTATAAGTCACATCTCTATAGTAGCACCCCTACATATTTATCTTTTTTCAGAAAAATAAGGAGCTATGTAAACATTTGTAAAGGGAGAGACCATTCCCAAAGTAATGAGCTCTTACAACTGACCCATCATAGAAAATCTCTCATTCTGTAGCAGAGATTTTGAGACCCGTGAATGTGAAGCCTGCACCACCCTCAAAGGAGGAAGAAGTTAAATATCTCTTCCTTAGGTAGTAAAGCTCATAATTTTCTCCTTGAATATAGGCCTTGGGCAAGTTCTTTCAGATCCTGCATTTCCTTTAAGGAAGCAGTGAAAGGCCAACAAATTGGCAATCCCAAAATTAAAATTAGTGCTCTCATAAGTACACCCTGTCCTTCCATTGTTCCAAATTGTTCAGGATAACAGCTAAATAGCAGTTTTAGCATCTACATCATGTTATTTAGGGTTTGACCATAATTTCATTGCTAATTTCAATTACCATAATAATTGTCTGGTAGAATAACTTTCTAAAAGTTAAAAATCAAAGCAGTTTCTACTAAGAGCTCTCAGGGCTGGCTAATTGCACAAATCAACATTTAACTCATTGGTCTTTATGCTTTTATTTGTACTCACAATCTTGTGTGGCTCTTTTCTGATTCAGAGTACTAAGGAGGGAATCATATCTGAGATCTGGAGAGTAATCAACAATGACAAAGCTGTTTTGGGAGAGGTTCCTTCCTTCTTCTCCTTCAAAATGAAATACAAGCGGTTAATGAAGAGGAAATAAAGTCTCCTAGTTGTTTTCTGTTTTTCTGACCTGGTTTGTAGCACTGTGTGTCTTCCAGTGTATTTTGAGAAGGGATGAAAAGAGTCTACAAAGTTTACATTTTTGGTACTCACGGAAGATTCTTTATTTTAGAGCACAAGTCTCTTCTAACTTCTGCTTGGCTGACAAGTGATCACATTCATGTCTTTGTATTTTATGTACACCCTTCCCTCCAGAACAAGTAGATTTCCATTTTATGAAAAAAATAATAATCCTAGAAACCCTTCACTTAAACGAGAGGAGACATTCTAGTTTTCACTTAAAGACACTTGTTAGAAAATGTCTTCATCATTTTAGATGCTTTTTTGGCTTGGAGGACCATTAGCAGCTGGCTTGAACATTCCTTCTGTCAGAGACTGTACCCTGTCTGAGCATAATCTCCATCCTGGATACTTCGTCAACTTTCTCTATTGTATGAGGCTATATTTTAATTTTCAGTCAAACAGAAAGATGCCATTTGAAGTAATTCCATCCACTGATTCCATTTCTGCAATCTCTGGCATGAAAAGGGGTGATGAAGCCGCATTAGGCTGATTCTGGCAGCAGAGGACATTTGTGAGTATGTGTGTCCACTATAATATTGGGTGGAAAGACCCATGACAGGCACCCTGGAGTTAAAATGATCCATCATGAAAAGATCTGTAGGGTTCAGAGAAGAAACGTGGTGCTGCTTTTATCTATGCTCATGATAATGAGACACTTCTCCATTATCTCCTTGAGGTTGTAGACTGTTATGGATGGAATTGTGTCCCCCAAAATTCATATGTTGAAGCTCTAACCCCCAATGTGTATTTGGAGATACAGCCTTTAAAGAGATAATTAAGGTTAAATGAACTCGTAAGGGTGGGACCTTAATCCAGTAAAACTAGTGTCCTTAAAATAAGAGGGAGAGGCCGGGCGCGGTGGCTCAAGCTTGTAATCCTAGCACTCTGGGAGGCCGAGGCGGGCGGATTGTTTGAGCTCAG